>PQXN01000396.1:0-25825 GCA_004786275.1 Botryotinia convoluta
TATTCTATAAGGAGTAAAGAAGGAGGCGGAGAGGCGCCGACTATATGGAGGGCGGATGCCTAAGGCATCCACATAACTACGTATTGAACCCGTGACAATATTATTATCTGAGAATTAACGATTTTATTGATTTTAATAATTTTAATAACTCTAATGATTTCATTAAAGATAAAAAGAATTTATAATACACTTACTAGATACCTAGAATTCGCTATATTAAGCTTTAAGTTTCAGTCATCATAATAATATTATTGGTCTATATTATGAAAACAGCGAAAGCTCTATTGCTTTTTAACGGGTTTTACGCCATCAACCTCCGCAAGCACTAACTAGTGTTAAATGTCAAGTCATGTGATCTAGTTTTCTTGCTTGGGTTTCCATCTTATCTTATAGTACACGCATACGTTGTAAATAATCAAGGGTGCAAATATCTCCAGAAACTTTAGTATTGTGTCATCGCTAAACAGCTAGTCTTTTGAATCTTCATCCGCCTAGACCTAGCTAGGTCCACTTTTTCCTCCCGTATCACGCCAGGCCTGTGTGCTATCTACTCCCCTACGTAAAATAGCTCGTACCATCCGACCAACCGTTTCTGGTTCCCAAAAAATTCGTTATCCAATTAGAGTGAGGATTAATTATGGCGGCAAATAGCCATAGTGTACCCGATGTCATGGCCTGGCATAGCGTCTTTGAGAGCATCAAGGACGCCATCGGCTAGCCCTACGAGCTCAGACTGCTTCAACTTCTATGGGACCCTGAGAGGTGTATTTTCGCCCACCCGCTCCGATCATGCACAGCATAAAGGCTCTGGGCATGAACTGCACATTCATCTGGGCATGGCCTTGATACCGCACAATTGCAGCGATTCCAGTCAATCGAGCTTGACAAAGGAACGACCCACTTCAGTATTCCCCAAACCAGATGGACAAAGCAAAGGATGGCTCAGTCCGCTACACATCGCCGCTCGCCGAGGTCACGAGCCGATCGTTCGCACCTTATTTCACACAATATCGACTGCAACGAAAAGGATGGTGACATGCGAACAGGTTTAATTCATGCGTCAATAGACGGGCACGAACCCGTAGTCAGTCTACTTCTTGCACACGGCGCTCGCATCAGTGATGTCGACCGACGGGGACGATCGGCATCGCATTGGGCTACCATGAATCAGCATCAAGGGGTTCTACGATTGCTTTTGTGGGAATACGATAAGAGAGATTGGGAGCAAGGCATTGATGCATATGATGATATGGGCTGGACTGCTCTGCACATTGCTATTGAGAAGGGCTTCGAAGTTGGGGTTCAATTATTATTAGCAAGTGGCGCTGATTTGAACGCGAAAGCGCAAAAGACGTGTAACGGTGATGATGACAAGGATGATAGTAGAACCGTGCAAGCGGGCTAACTAGAGTGCAGAAGAGTGCAAATGTATGTGGCACATTCGTCAGTCATGCGCCTAGCGATAACACAAAGTTGGGTATTATCCAAACACAGTACTCGGGCGAGGGCATATATAAGAGTCGTATGTGAGTTTGTCTATAGATATGTGTTCAATCTGAAGTCTGTATCGCCATTGTACCTAATCGACTCCTGGAACTAATTCTCATCTGGTCTCCTTTCATCGAGCTTTTTCGGATTAGAGCAAGCTGTTCATTTTGGGGGGTGGAGCGCGCTCGTCTCACTTCCATGCTGCGTGATTTCGATTTGGACAATTCTTGAAAACTGTTATGTTATCTATGCACCCTTGTTTAGATGGTTTGCTAGAGCATTTAGAATTTTACGATTCATAAGTGAGCTTCTCTGGCAAAGTAGTTGTGGGGCAGCGAGCCTGGAAAAGGGGTAGCGAGATGGATGTCAGCGGAATGGTCAGATACGACCAAGTATGATTCTGAGTTAAAAGATTCTAGCATTTTACTTTGTTTCAAACAATAAGGCTTTTGATTTCATTTATCTTAACTCAACGTCTTCACCCTGTTGCCATGATTATCAATCATCATTACCCCAGCGCCCTCTGAACCGTCAACCCCCCCCCTTTGCTCCACTCAGCGCCCCCATCACGCTCGCTCTCATCCACCAGCACTTTCAAGAAATTACTGTCAAATAATTTCTTTTTCGAAGCCACATGTCGAAGTCTTGTTGTCTTAGAGACAATTGTCATTAATTCACAGGTCCTCCTACGCATCCAACGTCAACATATCACGGAGCTTGCAGAGCATTCACCTGCGCTTTCCAAGACATATATGCCACCCATGCCTGAAATATTCCCAAAATAATGCTTAAGAAACCGAAAAACGCCGATAGAACAAGGGACAAAATTGCTACAAACAAGGCATTCCTCTCCGAAGCATTTCTTTGTATCCACTGGCCAATGCGATGGCTCGATCTTGGGTGTGTCACAAGATGATTCAACTTAGCAAGCCGATCACCCCAGTAATGATATTCAAAGTTTTCCGGCACCGGTCTATTGTATCCTTCATAAAGCAGGCAATCGGGGTCAAAATTTGGTTCTGCATCTTTAATAATGTTCTCCAGAAATCGAGACGATTTTTCATCAGCTGGAGGGAATAGTATGCATTGCAATGAATGCAATGTCTCTAGGAGCAGTTGTGGTGGCAATGTCCCCCTAGAAACGCGAGTTAGAAAAAGCTGATCAACATAGTTATTTCGAGATTAATTAAACATAAATCTCACACTTTGAGACTTTCAGTGATTCCGAGCTCTATAGGTTGGCTGGCAGAAAATCGGAGATGAGCTTTTAGAAATGCCGTTTGACGGAAGAGACGAACGACGTTTTCTCTGGGGTCATATAGAAGGTGCTCTGCTATGTTGTCCGTTGGAAGGAATTTGATATGTGCTCGCTTCCTTAATTTCCAACATTTCAACGCATTTTTCTCTTTCAGTGCCGTTCGAACTTTCTCTTCATTGTGAACGTCCATTGGAAAGACTTTCTTAACAAAATCGGCGAACTGCTCTGAGCTATCCCAACTGACTGGCCGGAAGCCGCCGATCTCGTAGCCTTCATAATGACGATCTTTATCAGAGCAATCGATCATCAACGTAATCTGCACAGCGACATTAATAGCACGCTCTTGGTCAATGACAATCTCTGGATCTGTCGAAATGTGTGGAAATACTTTAGTTTTGAATTCTTCGCGTGTGCTTTGTGGGTTTGCCCTCAATTCAAGAGCTAATCTTCGAATATCATCATGAGAATTCAAGACAGAAGGGTGTACTTGGACCGTTGCATATTGGGGACTCGTCAAACGGTCGTAGATTTGGAAGTATGCATGAGTGAAGCTTTTCTTCGGCGCTGAAAAGGTCTTTCGCAATTAGCTTTTTTTCGTTTGTTGTGGCAGGTCGCATTGTAGAATATATATTTTTCAAGATGCAAGAATGTAGTTTGAGATGAAAGCTTGAAGTATATAGTCTGACAGTCGCAAGAGCAATTCGATGAAATGTGATCAGCCCTAGTTTATTGGTTCTACTGTCTTGATTGGAAGATCCTTCGGCACAGCCCAAGCCACAAATGCGGGGGGTATCGTTCAGCTAACCTCTCAACACGAATCGACCTCTTCACAATTCCCGAAGACTTTTTATCTTTAAAAAGTTCTTGCGCCGCTAAGATGGCAATATCGAGTCAAAGTTGATGTTCCATACACTTTAATTTGTCGGGAAAATGAATTCTGAGACTCTCGTTGAGCGTGGCCCATTAGAAATCTTAAACACGAACCAGCCGTTGAACAATATCAACAACCAACGATTGCAAACGAACCAGAAATTCTGCATGATGAAGATGACTCCGAAGACAGTGAATCAGAGTGGCCATGGATTGATGATGTAGAATACGAAGACATGGAGAATGCCGAATGGGTTTCGGACACCGAATCAGTGTCATCCGGAGGATCACATGCCAAAATAACCATGGATCACGGACCGATTAGATATTATGGTGAATCTGTAAATGGCCACAAGGCAGATTCCTTGCCCATTACAGATACGACGACGGCATACCTCGACTGGGCCTTGATTGAGTTTGATGATGGATACTATGAGCGACCTAACGCATTTTTTTCGGAGGATGACCCCGCAAAACCCAAGTTTTTTGGGATACTTTCGGCAGCACCAAAAACTAGTGAAGTCAAAGTGTTCATGATCTCTAGCGTGAGCGGAACAAGAAAGGGTGTAATGCTTAATAACAACTCCTACATTGGAGGTAAACCTAGTGAAGATCTCTGTCAGGCGTGGAACGTAATTTTATCTGATTCTAGCCGTAAGTTGAGGACTTTCCGGGCGAAACTTTAGCTGACGATATCTGTCCAGGTGTCATTGATGGTGACTGTGGCTCATTGATCGTGGACCAGGAGACGCTGGAAGTCTATGGCCACGTAGTTGCGTCGAATCCGCTTGGCGAGGCTTATGTAGTTCCTCTGCAGAACACATTTCACCAAATCAGCTCCGCTTTTGGAGCGAAAGATTTATCTTTGCCCCACCCAGGACTATTGATGGAGAGCCTTGTCGCTCATTACTCCCAGAAAGACGACAGTGGCGTAGTAGATGAGGCTAAACGAATCCTCGCTTCGATGGAAGGTCCAGTTTCTAAATTCTCACCAGGCTCTCTAGGTGGACTAAATCTGCGCTTGTTTTCGAAGTTTGCTGCCACCGTTCGAGCTCGAACGAAGATTGAGCTTTCTAATCCCTCGTCAAAAGCGTATGATAAAAGCAAATTCTCTCCTCAATCTACCATCGGAAACGATCCTGATGAACGTACACTGACTGGTCGCGGCTGGCTTGTCAAAAATCAACAAGGAAGTCAGGATTACCAGCGTCATCGTTTCCCACCGATCAATACTCCGGAACAGAATCCCCCTTGTAATACTCTTTTTGTGGAGAACCTTCCGAGGGATACAACCGAGGACGAACTAATGGCAATGTTTTCCAAGCGGAAAGGCTTCAAGCGCTTATGCTTTAGAACCAAACAAAATGGCCCAACGTGTTTCGTCGAATTTGAGGATGTTTCCTTCGCCACCAAATGTATCCAGGAGTTGTACGGGACATCTCTTCAATATAGTAGTGAAGTCGGGATTCAATTGAGCTTTTCCAAGAATCCTCTTGGCGTGCGTTCCGGTCCAAGTAGACCTCCGCCTAGTCTTCCAACGGCTACAGCACTCAGTGCATCCACCGCTCCGAGTGAATACCCGTCCGAATATATTTCATCACGTTTGGTTCCACGCGGCGGAAGGGATTTCTCGACTGGTTGGAATGGGCCTGCGTTCCCAACGATGGGGACTGGTGCAACTAATGACTTTCCGCCTGCATACATGTATGGGAAGTAATATTGTGAACTTTTGGATAATAGATGGCGTTTACGGTCACATCTAAGCAATTGACTTCAATTTCATTTCTTTGAACTTAATATTATATATGCTGTATCGTTCAACAATGGGTGCACGGATTCGTAAGATTCTCCCCAAGTGTAACAAATCATAAGTTATATAAACATTATTTGATTTTGATTGAAAGTGTACATCCTGGTAACTTAATATAAATTATTCACCTATACTAAATCTCAAATCTTGACGCAATACTTCAAAAGCTATCCTCAAATCCAACTTTCTCATCGTCTCACCAATCCGTGTATCCAATATTGGTTTTCTAAATTTGCGCCCGCCATTCGTATATGAGATAGATTTATGAGGCATTAGGGAGTCTGATGATTGTAGAGTTGAGAATGCCGTGTTATTTAAGGGATTGAAAGATCTTGGAGTATAAGTATCACGACAGAGTAATACCGAGGGGGGGCGGGGAAGGAGGGCGATTTAAGATTGATATGAGGAGTCAACAGCTCGAGTAGGGTGATGGGTTCGGAAAGAACTGAACGATGAAAAAAGAATGATACGACAATAAACTCAAAGCTCATTTTCTGATTGCCGTATTAAAACTACCCGCTGAAGCAAAATCTAAATCTCATATCTTATCTACGGGAACTTCATTTTTCTTCCTCTCCTTCTCTGCTCTCTCTTTCCTCTCACTGAATCTATCCCCAAAAATCTCAAAATGAGGCCTCATAATAATCGTATACCTAACAAACTCCTCCATACAATCCACCAACCTCTCTCTATTTCCACTTGGCAGTAATCTCGCCTTTCCACTCCCATCGCCCCCCTCGTCTTCAAATTGTTTCCATGCCATCGGCAAACTACTCTGATTAGGACATGTAAACATTCTCATCCATCTCCCCAGAATCCTAAGACTATTAACTGCGTTAAAACTTTGAGAGCCGCCATTAACTTGGATCACCGATAACGTGCGACCTTGAGTTGGACGAACCGAGCCAGTGGCAAGTGGGATCCAGTCAATTTGGTTCTTGAAAACAGCAGTTAGATTTCCATGTTGTTCGGGGGAACACCAGATGTGGCCATCTGACCAGAGGGATAGCTCTCGGAGTTCTTGGACTGAGGGATGAGAGGCGTCGACTGAGTCGCGAATGGGAAGATCTTTTGGGTTGAACACTCGAACATCGCAGCCGAGACGGTGGAGAATTCGGGAAGCTTCGAAAGCCATTAACTTTGAATAGGATCTTGGTCTCTTGTTAGATATATTTCGTACACGAAGCATAGCAAGTGGAAGCATACCGTTGCCGTAAACTCCCATAGAGAACTAAGACTTTTAGTCTAGAGCTAGTCTTTGCTATGTTTTCTTCCACTTGGGTAACTACAGAGTCTAACTCCAACTGGGAGATCCAATCTGTAGCTTCCGTTTCAGGATCCAGTAAGAAAGGACGATATTTAGTTCTGGTATCGATATCATCCTCTGCTTCAGCAATGGCAAGTTGCGGACATTGTGCTAACGTTCGAAACTCCCGGGCGATAGGAGTAAGGAGACTCATTTGAAGTGTTGATCTTCCAAATATTGTTTTCCGTAGAAAGTTGCGAGTATAGAAAGAAAGATTCATATGAAAAGAGCTATTCTATTGAGTGGTAGGAGGAATTGAGAAGTAGGTATACATAGGAAGATATCTCAGACTTTGTAGGGGATTTCGTCTAGACTTGGCCCAAGCGTTCGCCGGTACCAGTGACATTCCACTACTTCTTGATTGGTAGACCTGATTTAAGCGGGTCCCCAGGTCAAAATGCTACCTTAGCTGCGCTGCTGTAGTAGCTGCGGCCAACAATCGATTTGGGCTCAGATTGTAGAATGGGCTATGATACAAAATTGTGTTACGCACTCGTCTCCAATGCATAGGTATGACAAATATGGCATTAAAATGCCAACCACTATAAGCATGTAGATGTTTGGAATTTCAGGGCACTTGCCATACGCGCAGGTGAGAAAACAGAATTGTAGTGTAAACCAAGCTTTGTGATTGGTGGATATCATTATTCTAAAAAATCAGACATTTTTTGTTTCGAATAAGCATCTCAAGATGTTTATTCCTTTTTCTCCTCCGCCGCAGCTTTCTCAGCCTCCACTCTCCTCTTCTCGTCTCCAACCTCATCTACATAGCCTTCGGTCTTCATGTCAGAGAGACCTAGATCTTCCTCCTCCTCCGCTGTTCTCTCATATTCCTCAGTCTTGATCGATGGATCGTCATCTGGCAGATACAAATTCTGTACGTAACTACTAGCCAATGGATCTCTGAGAATAATAGTAAATTTTCTTTCGCCCTTGATGGCATCGTCAATACCATCAAAGAATATCTTCCAGTTCTTCTTGGATTCTGATTCCATGCCATCTCCACCTTCTCCGGCATCACCAACATCGAAGATTTGTTGATGTAAATCGTCTCGTACTTGTGTAAGTAAACCTTCAACGGTGGTGAATCTTCCTCCCAGAGTTCCAGGGTTAACTGATAGTTTGAGTTCAGGGCATTCCAATGCGCATGACTCTGACTTGAGGATATCTCTGGCTAGATCTACGGCACTTTCTACCTTAAGAGTAATGCATTTACCCTTCTCTGGAACTTCACCTCCAGTCTTGACCTCGTTCGAACGATATCCGCAATGTTCACATACGGTACTCATAATGACGACTTGTTTGAAATGTGGAATTTCAACCATCTTCATATGTGTGACACAATGCCTTGTGCATCCAGGACAGGTAGCTGGGAAAGAATAAACTTCATTGGGGATAATATCATCGTCTTCGAAACTTGCGGCGGTAGGTTGTCCTCCAGTTGCGGCTTCAGTAGCTTGTTCACCACTGAGACCAAGAGCTTCATTTTGTTCTGGGGTTCTTGGATATTGAACTTTGGCGAGCTTTCCTACACCATCCTTTTGGTCTGGTTCAATCCATGAATTTCCCGCTGGATCATCAAGAGATAATCTGAAAGGGAAGGCCTCGCCTGCGAGCATCTTTCGGCCTCTGGTAATAACATCTTCGATCTTTTCGTAAACTTCTGGAATTTGCTCCTTTCTTTCTTGTTGTTTGAGAGCAAGATCATCAAGAATCATGCTCAAAAGTCCTTCTACGTTGGTCAACTGTCCTCGTCCTTCTGGGACTTCAATATCCAACTCAATAAATTTTACAGTACAAGTATCAGATTTTACTACCTGTCTGGCGAAGTCTTCGAGTGTGGTGAGGCGCAATTCAAATCTTGATCCTCTCTGTTGAATCTCTCCAGCAGATTGGATTTCGGAATTTTTGAAGTTGCAATGGGGACAGAAAAAGGACATGAGGATGATTTCGCGGAAGTAAGGAATTCGTGTGAGGAGTAATCGGGTGATTCCCTAAGAGTGGAGGATTAGTAGATATTATTGATGGAGATGGCTGCAAAACTTACATTTTCATGGCAGTTCATACATAATGATTCGATTTCATCTACTACTCTCTGTTCTTCATCTGACTCCAATGTGCTGTTGGTTGCGACACCATCTTTTGGGTCGTTGGCTGAAAGGTTTTGTGCCTTTTTACCCAAACTCTCAAAGTAGTCGTCGAAGACGGCACCGTCTGGCTTGGTTTCGGTTTGGTTTGTATCGGCCATGATATCTGAATTTCTGTTGTTGATCAATTCTGTGTAAATTTAATATGACGCACAATAATGGTTGTAAAAAATTGGAGGGGCAATTGTTTATGAGGGGTCGAGAAATTATATTTTTCGATTTGTCTGATAAGATTCGACCCCGGTTATAAAAAAATTAGCGGGGCGCGTTACCTCATCAGGCGTCAGGCTGAAAGTCCGAGAAAGCAGTGGAAGGTCTGGTTTGTCATTGATGAAGGGGTCCAAGAAAAATTATTATATCGTGATGGGGAGTTTGTATTTTGAGTTTTATCGTCGTCTTGTTGATATATAGGATCCTTGCGACTGAATCAAGAACTTGATGTCCATCATAGGAGCCACACATTGTCCTAGCATATGGTTAATCCAAAAATTTGCCCTGACGGATAGAGCTGAATGGTTCCCTGGATAAGTATATATACAATGCCGCATATATTCGAATCATGCTTGTATGACCAAGACTCAAAATTGTGATGAAAATCTGGCTCCAAAGATCGAAATGTCCATGTTGACAATACCATGGCGTTGAGTGCACAGTACGGATATCCCACAGTGACAATTTCTCCGCCCATATCTGATTGATGCATATTGAATCTTGATCACAATCTCGGGAAAAATAGGAGACATCTTGGAATGTTCAACTCTTCTTCATCAAATCCATCAAATCAAGACCGAACCCGGATGAGCTTGTCTGTGATGCTTTTTGCTTTGCTAGCAATGCTCCAAGCCCACCGAGCTTGCGATTCTTGGCCCTTTTCTTGCTACTTGCATTCGTAGAAGGTGTACCTATGGTATTTGCAGTTGTCAAGGTCTGCGCTGGTAAGGGGTCGGTTTTAGAGACAGCTCCATGCTGAACTGCACCCTTCTTAGACCTAAATGCCACAGGAGCTGGATCCAAACGATGTTTGGTCATCTTGTTGCAAGAACCACATGTGTATATCATCGCCTTTTCCACACTAGAGGCTCCTTTTGCTCTTTTTCGAATTGGCTTCTTTTTAAGGCTTTGCGACTTGACTTCCAATTTGCCTTCGGATCCCAATATCATAATAGTCCCGCAAGCACTGCATGATCCTCGTTTTGACAAATCCGGTTGTTCAATTTCGTGGTCAAACATTAGAGATTTGCATTGCGACACTAGATATTTTGATGTCGTAGGTGCCGATTTTGCCAGGAAATGTGCCGACTCATTCAAATATCGTAGACGCGCCGCTAATTCTAAATCTGCCATAGTTCTTATGAGGTGTTATGGAGACTCGGGAGTTTGAAATTTTAACGCGTTGTGTGAAGAGAAATTATGATAAATTATGATTTTCGGTTTGCACTTGAGAGATAACCTTAGACCAAAGCAAGCAAGCGAACTAATGAACATGGAATGAAATTATTTCTCAACAGCAACCGTCTGCGAAACATTGTGCGTATACGAAAATCGCCTTGTCTGCGTAATGGGAGAAGCCAAAGCTACATAATTACTCTTAATTTATCCATCAAGAAGTCTAAGGGACTGCCCAAAATGGCTGCCTCCATTCAAGAAGTAAATGGTTTGCGCGTCGCTGTAGAGGGATGCGTAAGTTCTAAGGCATTTTGATCAATCTACTTTTCCATTCTGCTGAATCTTCCAATAGGGCCATGGCACTCTCAATGCAATATATTCTTCAATAGAGAAAGCTTGCGAAGCTCGAAGTTGGGATGGCGTTGATCTCCTCATAATTGGAGGGGACTTCCAGGTACGATAAAATCCCTTACTATTCACGAACGAATTCTTTTGCTGACTATTCCAGGCGGTAAGAAACGCAAATGATCTTACAGTAATGTCATGCCCAGTCAAATATCGAGAAATCGGCGATTTTCACGCATATTATAGCGGACTCAAGAAAGCCCCATACCTCACCATTTTCGTTGGCGGCAATCACGAAGCTAGCAGTCATTTATGGGAGCTTTATTATGGGGGATGGGTTGCGCCGAACATCTACTATATGGGCGCTGCAAATGTGGTACGATTAGGCGGAGTGCGAATCGTTGGTATGAGTGGAATTTGGAAGGGTTACAATTACAACAAAAGTCATTATGAACGATTGCCATACAACCAGGATGATGTCAAATCGATATACCATGTTCGCGAATACGATATCAGAAAGTTACTACAAGTAGGAACCCAGGTTGATATTGGAATCAGTCATGATTGGCCGAGAGCTGTTGAGAAGCATGGAGATATGAAGAGGTTGTGGAATATGAAACCAGATTTCGAGAGAGAATCTAATGACGGATCGCTGGGGAATTTGGCCGCGAGTTATGTTATGGATCGTCTAAGGCCACCTTTTTGGTTTGCCGCGCATTTACACTGTAAATTCTCTGCGGTAAAAACTTACGAGGACGCTCAAAAATCAAACGCCGCGGAGGAACCAAAGGAAGAAGTCAAAACTACCGAAGTCGCACCCCTAGTCGACATCGACGATGCAACAGGGAAACAGCCTATAGTACCACATAATGATGATGAGATTGACCTTGATATGGATGATGATAATAGCCCATCAGTCACGGATACACCAAAGCATGTTGCTACCACAAAGGTCAATACTGAAAGCAAGCAAATACCAACAGCCACAGAAGAATCTATCCCGTCATCAGTCCCATCTGATATCCGGGCCCAGTTACCAGCTGCTTTCTCAAAACCAGCACCCTCAGCTCATCGAGAGCCTAGGGTACAGCCAGGACAGCCAACACCACCCGAAATCACAAACAAAGCAGTTCGCTTTCTTGCTCTAGATAAGTGTTTACCAGGTCGTAAATTTCTACAGCTCCTAGAGGTACGACCCTATGACAGCTCGGAAAAGACTTCGACATCTACTCCGCGAGCTCAACCAAAGTTTGAATATGATCCTGAATGGTTAGCTATTACACGAGCATTTAACACCGGTCTTATTCTAGGGGATAAAGCCAGCAAGTTTCCCGAGGATAAGGGAGAGGATCATTATAGAACTCTGATTGAAAAAGAGCAAGCATGGGTCGATGAGCACATTGTTCAGCAAAATAAACTAGAGATTCCCGAGAACTTCGTAATCACAGCACCACCTTTCTTTGAGGGCATGCCAGAAATCGTAAACGAAGGCCCGGTAGAATACAATAACCCTCAAATGCAAGAATATTGCGATCTCCTCGGGATGGAAAATAACTTTTACGCTTCCGATGAGGAAAAGCAGATCAGAATGCAAAATGGGCCACTGCCAGTGGAAGAACGAAGAGATGGACGATCTGGCGGTAGAGGAGGAGGAGGAGGAAGAGGTCGAGGTGGAAGAGGTGGCGGAAGAGGGTTCGGAGGAGGACGTGGACATCGAGGGGGTGGTAGAGGGGGTGGTAGGGGCAGAGGAAGAGGTGGTTGGCATTAATTCGTTGTTACAAAAGCTCTCCATGATAAGATACCCCACTTGCCTTCATCGCTCGCAAATCGCAGTCTTACAGCAATCATTGCTTGAGGTACAATGTGCATTGCCGTTTTATGTGATGTTGATGCAATGCGTTACAGATGTCGAGCATTATGTGGCGACTTCTCGGTATCTCGTGTTTAATATGTGCAGTAGACCACTCGGGTCTATATCAGAACATGCATTGGAAAAGAGACCGACATAGCTAACCTATGCCAGTACTACACAATTAGTCGGTGTGAGTCTTGAATGTTTCATTATCATTCTCAAATAGTCCGGGCTAAGACCCCTAAAATGGGTTTTACTCCAAATTAGACGTTTTCGAATCTTATTCGGTCTATGCGTTGATCACAAGTCGTTAAGTATTTTTCTCGACCAGATCTTCACGACCAATTCCATGGGACTGGTAAATGATTAATGAGCAGAAGTTTTTACAAAGATCTGTTAGATCCACAAACTTTGGTCCCTCGATCTACCTTTCCGCTGTCATGTGGCGTTTATAAATAGATGCGGTGTACACGGAATAAAAAGTTAATGATATTCGAGTCAAGTACCCCCCCTCCTCCAGTTTTTAAGTAATTCTCTTTAAAAACCTTTCAATGATTCATACAAGGAATCAATCTTAAATTGAATATAACTCCATGCATGCCAAATTACTAAACTATGCGTAACGATTTCGGTAAGCCCGGTAGCCAGCACACATTTCTATATAAATCATATGGTCTTGATGTCCTCCGTTCTACAACATATCCAGCCCCAGAAAGCCACCAAAGGAAGAGAAATGCATATGCACAATCGGGAAAGAAAGCATTGTAACCCTCTCGATGGTCTGCTGCAGGGTCAAGTCCTTGGCTACCTTGGCTACCTTGGCATTATCCTGGATTATGGGGAAAAGTACCTTACCGTATATCAATTAAAAGTCCGGTCGATAAGCCAATGATGATTTTCATTGAAGTCCGCATGCGTAGGTGGGACTTATGTGCCGTGAGCATCCTGGCGATGTAAAATATTTAAAACATGAAAGAAAACCCTTGAGGGCTTGAATCTTTGATTGAATTGTTCTCTTTTCTAAAATTCATTTGCGTGAACCCCTTCTTCCTTTACTCGAGTTTGAGGAGGAAAAGAACACAAGACCTTTTGTCCAGGTGCTCATTAAAGATTAATAAAGGGGGAGAGACTTCTGGTAGTCTATTAATATCCGAGCTTATTCCTCCACACCTTTTTGATAACGCCACTCCTCAATCTCAAGCTATCCACACCGCCCAGCTATCGAAAGGCAGAATTCTGACGAATCCGAAACTATTTCACAAAACGTGGATATATTCATTGAATCTTAACCACAGTGAACATTTTTACAATCGAAGATATTGATTACTACAGAAAAGGAGAATCGACTCAGAATATCCCTCAACTTTGGTCATCATTACGGCTAAATTCTATTACGGATCCTTATCCGCCGAATATTCAAAAAGGAATCGAGAAAGCGACTGAATGGATCACATAGAGCAATTCTTGTTTGATCAACGGAGCTGCATTTCAATTTCTATGAGATAACCCAGGTGGTTTGATTCTTTAACCATTTCCTTTATTTCTGTTTGTGCTACAACTTTTGCGCAAATCTACAAAAAACTACATACATATTCTGTACAATTCAAACTCTCACACCATGAAGTTCGGACGCACGTAAGTCTATCCTCCTCTTGATATGAAGTTATTCACAGTACTCATATGCTTCTAGTCTACCTGCCTCTCAGGTCCCGGAATGGTCATCTTCATACATCAACTATAAGGGCTTGAAGAAGCTTATCAAAGCTGCTGCGAACGCCGCGAAAGATGGAAAAAGTGTTGATTTAGCAGGTAGGCCTATTACGTCATTTTCTACATATTTTACATTTATTAACTGATTCCGATCCCAGAATTCTTTTTCTCACTCGATCGTAACCTCGAAGATGTTGATGCGTTTTATAACAAGAAATTCTATGATGCTTCCCGCAGACTCAATCTCCTCCAACAACGATATAGCGATGCAAAAGTTTATACTACACAAGGGCTAGATCGCAATGAAGTCGAAGAGCTAATGGGTGCTCTTCTCGAGCTCAGATCTCAATTGAGAAAGTTACAGTGGTTTGGTGAGGTAAATCGTAAAGGTTTCCTCAAGATTACCAAGAAATTGGATAAGAAGGTCGCAAATGTTTGTACCCAAGCAAGATACATGGCTTCGAAGGTTGATTTGAAGCCTTTTGCCGCAAACTTTGCTTTATCCAAAGCTATGAAAACGACGAATGATTGGATTGCCGTTTTGGGGGAAAAGAATATCAGTGATGACGCACTGTCGGTTCATTCTGCTCACTCAATCAAGAGAGTGTCATCGAGAACAATTCTCAATTTACCAAGTGGATTGGTTGACACGGTCGATCAAGCAATTAGAACTGATGATGTTCCAACATTGAAGGAAGCCATTGCAGAGGCTGGTTCTGACGCCGGTGATCGATCGATGCAAAAGCTGTTTTTGAACTTATTGCAACGATCCATATCTTGCAAGTCCAAGAACGCAATTCTTTATTTTTTGAAGATGGTAAACTCTTTAGATGAACCAGATGATATCAATGCGCGCAATTGTATCCATCGTCTTGTCATTTCCATCAGCCGTTCAAAAATTGCCGCAAAGTCACAAGAGAAGGAACCTGAGAGTCTTTCTTTCATAGATACGGATCGGGTCAGATTCATCACGCCGGCCCTCTCACCTATTCCAGGGCCAAAGTCGAAGAAACTTCAAGAATCAACCCTCTTGAGTCTAGAAGACGAGTCCGTCAAACTTCTGTCTTTTGTGTTGAGTAACTTGGAACCCCATCAAAGATCAGCATTAAGTGGCAAAGATTCTTACGGTCGTCTTCCGCTACATTATGCTGCGGAATTCGGCTTTGTT
Organism: Botryotinia convoluta; assembly: GCA_004786275.1. Taxonomy (NCBI): domain Eukaryota; kingdom Fungi; phylum Ascomycota; class Leotiomycetes; order Helotiales; family Sclerotiniaceae; genus Botryotinia; species Botryotinia convoluta. The sequence continues at coordinate 15,341 of PQXN01000396.1, forward strand.
GTCATTTGTCAATTAGTTATGAAGTTTATGCAAACTTGGGGCCAATTCAATGTCGAAAACGGAATCGATGCACCGGAATGGCAAGATAATGATGGCTTGGCACCCCTTCATCTTAGTGTGATTGGTGGCCATGCTTTGACGACCAAAGCTCTTCTTGATGGTGAAAATTGGGAGGGTACCAGCGACAAAAAAGCCGCCATGAGACGTGATATTGCAAAGTCAAGTGCAGTTCTTGCTTTGGCTACAAAGTCCAACTTCAAGAAAATTGTTAGACTACTTGTCGATGCCGGAGTTGATATCAATTGGAAAGATGCAAACTCGAATGATGAGACTGCCTTGCATATAGCAGCACGAACCGGTCATGAGGAGTGTGCAGACATTCTTATCCAAGGAACAGTAGATCAAAAAGCCGATTTTGAACTTACTGAGAAGGTCTATTCGTGGACACCATTACATGTTGCTTGTGTTGATGGCCACCTTGGTATTGTGGAGCTATTGATATCAGCTGGCGCCGATTTATCTAAAGCTGATGCCGGGGGATGGACAGCTAGAGAGCATGCAGCTTTGAGGGGTCATATGGATAATGCAGAGAGATTGGCAGAGGTTGAATCGGAGAAAGGTAATTCTGGGAGTGAAAAGTCTGCGGACAGTGGCAGTTCATCCCCACCCAATCATTCTTCAATCGAAACATTTCGATCACAGAGCACAAACTCTCCTCGAGTCACTGAGCCCGTCAAGACTTTTGGACATCGATATCTTACAAATGAAAGTATGGTTCTTGTCAGCCTGGGTTCAATGGATATGAGAAAGAATATTCCTGCCGTGAAGTTGGAGAATATTCCTATTTCGGAAGCTCATACTACTCAACTCGACACTGCTCTATCAATTGTGGTTTCGGCAAAAGGGGCCACAGGCGAACCTACGATCATTGATCTTCCTATTCACGATAATATTTCTACCGATCCTATTGTATTCACAACTCTCGACGCCTCCAATGTTAAGTTGTACTTTGATATCGTACCAACATATGCTGGTAGCGAAAAGCATAAGATTGGAAGAGGAATGGCAATTCTGTCTAGCATTAGGCCAACGATTGGACTGAAGCGCATGAATCTTCAAGGAGATGTCACCGTACCAATAATTTCCAAAGACACTTTGGAGGATATCGGAACTGTGAACTTTAACTTCCTTGTCATTACTCCATTTTCGCATCCAGAAATGGGAATCACCGCGCAACAAACATATTGGAAGGAGTTGTCTTCAACAATGGTCATTGGCCACAGAGGTCTTGGCAAGAATACTTCTGCAAATAAATCGCTCCAACTCGGTGAAAATACTCTACAGTCTTTCATCGCAGCTGCTAATCTTGGTGCCAACTATGTCGAATTTGATGTTCAACTTACAAAGGATCATGTTCCAGTTATTTACCATGATTTTCTTGTTTCCGAAACTGGTATTGATGCACCAGTTCATACTTTAACATTGGAGCAATTCCTCCATGTAAATGAGACCACATCTCGCTCAACACGTCCTCCATCTCCTCCAAAAGATTCCCCACGAGTTCATGCCATCAAAAGAGGTATGGATCGTCAAAGATCGTTATCACTAGGCCAAGGAGAGTTCGAAAATGACATGGCAGAAAGAATGAAACACACTCGCGATTTCAAAGAAAAGGGTTACAAAGGCAATACCCGTGGAAACTTTATTCAAGCACCATTCACAACCCTCGAAGAGATGTTCCGAGAACTTCCCCAAAATGTCGGATTCAATGTCGAGATGAAATATCCTATGCTTCACGAAACGGAAGAACAAGAAATGGATACTTATGCTGTGGAACTCAATAGTTTCTGTGATACAGTTCTTGCAAAAGTTTACGACATGAAGCAAAAGCGCAAGGTCATCTTCAGTTCGTTTAATCCAGATATTTGTCTATTGTTGTCATTTAAGCAACCAAGTATTCCAATTCTTTTCCTCACAGATGCGGGTACAAGTCCAGTAGGAGATATCAGAGCTAGTAGTTTGCAAGAGGCAATTCGATTTGCTAGTCGTTGGAACTTGCTTGGTGTGGTTAGTGCGGCGGAACCTTTGTGTAATAGTCCTAGATTGGTTAAGGTGGTTAAGGATAGTGGATTGGTTTGTGTTAGTTATGGGGTGTTGAATAATGATCCGGTTAAGGTTCAGGTATGTGTTACTTGTGTCTTATCACCTGAATATATATACTAACGGAGAAAATAGGAACAAGTAAACGAAGGCATCGACGCAGTAATTGTAGATAGCGTCCTCAAGATTCGAAATGGCTTGACGAAAAATGCAAAGGGCTCAGGAGTCGCAACGCCCGCTTGGGCAGATGGTTTGCTAGAGGGTGTTAAGGGCTTGGATAATAAAGCTTAGATTGGATGAGGAGATTTTTTTTCTTTTTGAAAATAAGATACTTGAGTAGAATGAATGATTAATGTTGGTGGATGTGTGGATGGTGGATCGATTGTACATACATACCTAGAAGTGAACCGATGATGCAGGATAGAAAGTGAATAGAATAGAAGAAGTGTATTCCTCTCCCTATCTATGATTAGGTAGTGATTCAATTGTATGTAATACAATACATGCACGGTATGAGGTAGAATCACAACTTTAACTGTAGCGGTAAGAATGAGTAGAAGGTAGGTAGGTAGGTATCTCTTCTAGAGCAAACGGGTCTCAGGAATAGGAATAGGAATAGGTGGAGATTAAACGAATATGCGGATAGATAGATGATGATGATAAATGATGAGAATGATGATGAGTACCCAGTGAGTGAATGAGTGAGTAGATGTGCGTGGAACTGCAGATGGATGGATAGATGGATGGATAGATGGATGGATAGATGGATGGATGGATGAACGTACGAGTAGAATATGTAGTATTGTAGATTTAATTCGGTAGGTATATGGGTATATAGGTATGTAGGCAAGTGATTATAAGAGATTGATTCTTTGAAGATTTAATCAGATGTAATATTTTATAAGCTATGCTATGCTATGCTATGCTACGCTATATGATGCACGCTGTTGTATATTTTATATCTTTATATCTTTATTTACAACAGATATCTAATTTCATAATTTCGTTTCTTTTCTTCTTTTCCCTGTCATTCTCATCCTCTTCACCTTTCCTTTTTCCTCTGACAATGTTTTTCCCCCAATAATCTCAGACTCTGTTCAAAAGAAAAGCTCTTTTACAGCTAGATATTCATCTATTGATTTAGTGGAGTAAGTTCTCCCTTTTCCCATCTTTGCAATTGCATTATATACTCCATACTCTCCACCTCCTCTCTCCTTCTTTACACACTTCAATCTAGCAATAACCCTCTATCTGAACTCTCCCATAAATCCCTCGTGAAACTTTGTGATTCTGCCCACCCATTCCGTACCCGGCGCCAAAAATGTTGTTCTGAAATGCAGCGTATTTTCTCTCTGACCAAAACCACTTCCAGGTACTACGCAAACACCCGTGGCCTCAAGTAATTTATGACAGTAATATTCATCTGGGCCCATACCCTCTTTCTTCGCAGCCTCTACCGCCTTTTCTGGAATATAGATTGTTGGGAACAAATACATACTTCCTTGAGGTTCTGGACACTCTACACCTTCCATTTGCTTGAATGCTTCGTAAAGAGCCGTTGCGCGTTTTTGAAGTCCGGAAAAGATGCCATCGTATTCTTGTTTGTACAGTTCGTAAGATGGTTCGCCTTGCTTTGGAGGGTTTACCATGAGTTCGACGAGACATTGTCCGATGACCGGTGCGCATAGACTGATGCTGACGAATTTGTATATCTGTTCTACGACGTCTGGATCGAAACCACACAGTTCGAAATATCCACCTCGATGTCCGCATTCGCCAACCATGCCTTTCGAAATACTATGCAGAGAAGCGAGTTCAACATTGTCGTATTTCTCTGGAGTTTTGGATTGGAGATCGCGGAGAATTTGTTTGAAAGAGTGGAACTTTCCTTTGAAAACGTTGGTTTGGTAGACTTCATCCGCCATCACAACCAATTTTTTCTCGGCGGCGAATTTGATGACTGCTTCGATATCTTGGGGTGGAAGGCTTGCACCGGTGGGGTTACCAGGGTTGATAATAACGATGGCGCGGACATCGGTTCCTTCTTTGACAGCGGCGGCATATGCATCCTTTATGGCCTGGAGGTCTGTACCCCAGTTGCGGGCTTCGTCGAGATAGTAGGGGACACATTTTGCATTGAGAACGGAGAGGGAGGCGGTATATAAAGGATATTGTGGGATAGGTACTAGAACACCTGTATTGGGACCGGCACAGATTATGTGGAGGAGGGTGTTAACTCCAGCGGAGGCACCGGCGGAAAGGTAGATATCCTTTGGATCTGCAGGGAATCCATCTCGGTCTGGAAAGAGGTTAGCCATGCCAGCCATACGAATACCATAAAACAGTAGAGAACATACTCTCAATAAATCTAGCCACACTGTCTTTGATTCCCGTCGCACCAGCACTAGCACTATAAGCACCCACGCTTCCAACCTCCTTCAACAACCACCTTGCTCTCTCTATAACATCCTTCTTGTAGCCCAACCCATTTAACAATACATCTTCCTTCTCCAATAGCGGTGGGTACTCAAGTAAACTCAAGACTTGTCTGAAGAAAGTAATAGGTTGCTGATCCAATTGTTGCGGATTTCCAATATTGGCACTTATGACTGTATCGAATGGGAGATCCTTATCGCCCTTTGCGAGCTTGGCTCTGTATTCTTCTGATTTAACAGCGAGGGCTCCACGGACAGCATACTTGGCTTCTTTGACGTGTGGGTTGATGTTGTTGACGTTCAAACTGCGGAGAGTGGTAGTGGTGGACATGGTTCTAGTTCGGGATTGTAGTAGTGAGCGGGAATGGAGAGAGTCTATTATGAGGTAGATGATGATTAGAGAAATGGTTTAGTTTATGTACATTCACTTGTACAAGCTCTTCCGAGTCAATGAATTAATCGTGAAAAGGAAATCAGCAGATCATGAAGAAAGAAAATCAATATGTAGAAAGAACAGAACGGGAAAAGAAAAAGAGTTGTGTAATAAGGCGTAGCATATCAGATCAAAGTCATCGCATGATCAATGATAATAGTCGAACGGTTTCTATTCATCCCCTTCCCCTTCCCCTCCCCCTTCCTCTTCTCCCCTCCCTCCAGATAATATCAAGGTAGGGGAAAATGGGGTACGGACGATAATTGGCCCCACAATTTCTGTATGGTTGGATAAAGTCATCCCACATAATCCCGGAGGAAGGGACGATGGGGATGACGCCGTCCGGGTAAGGGTAAGTCAGAGCTCCAATATCAAAGCCGATTTTCGGAATCATCCCTGTCCTGAAACTTTTTTTCTCATACTCGAAAAGAAAGATATATGAACGACGAAGAGGACTCAATGAAAATATACAAACAACGTACCTGCAGCAGCAATGGATCTTGACAATCGAGATGCATTCGTCCCATATTGTGGTTGAGATATGCTTGTAGATATATATTGTCTACTGCCGATACATCTCCTCGCACCAGTACTCAATGACGCGTTGATAGAAGCCATTGTGTTGTGTTGTGTAGTGTAGTGTAGGTATTATTCTTATTCGTATAAGATACTTGAGGTAAGTGTAGCCAATTGGGGAACTCCAACTTCCAAAGTAACAATGAACGGGGGCGAGATAATCGAAGTCAACAATAGGCTAAACGTCCAGATATAGATAGAAGACGATATAGTGGTGATATGTTAAAACGGCGTGGCTTTCTTTAGCTGATAGTAAAGATTGATATTACCATCCGTTCGGAATGAAGTGATCGATAATGAAGGGGTCGGTAAGAGTGAATGACTTTGAGGACTTGAGAGAATGCAATACCGATAAGTGTTGAAGAAAACAAGGGTTTGAAAAGAAAAAATAGGTTGAGTTTCTAAAAAAGACCCTGATAAGAGCTTTGATAAGTATGAATGATAAAGAATGATAATTGATCTACTCGTGCTCCACATCTGGTGTGATAAGGTTAGGTATTGAAAGCACTTCTAACTATCGGTCTAGCTTTATGTCTCGATTTTAGATGTCGAAAAGTCGAAATACAAGATATAAATCTGCATCTCACGTAGATACCCATACAGGTAGATTATGCAAGTCTTCCTGCTTATCGAGTGAAAACCCTTTCGGGAGAACACCAACGTCCGAAGTGTCAGCTTGGGCCGATTATGTTCTGTACCATCACACAATGTGGAAGAAGGTGTTGAATATCTGGTACTGTCATGCATATCAGTAGTTAAGATGTTGAAATGTTGGGGGCGGCTTTATGTTTTCTATATTTCTAGAATGGTACATGGATACAACCCCAGATATTTTGGAGAAGGAACCCGTAAAAATTCATTGAATATGTGTCTATCATTGGCAAACCATTGCATGATATCTACTATCGGCCCAGTCCCATATTTGAATGTGTTTTTCATTTCAGATCCCATGCACATGAGCACAACTAAATGAATGAAACAAGCCCCCGCGAAACCCCAATGATGCTCCAAAATCCCAATGCTGTCGATCCAAGGGATGTTCAACCGACTCCACGCTGATGCATCTGTATTATTTAACGCAAGACCTGAAACCTTCGAGGTACAGGAGCTTAAACCTTGTAGAAGCAAAAGCCCACATAGAAGCTAGCAGCTTCCATTTCTTCGTCACTAACAAGAAGCTTTCCATGGCCTCTTTCCCTAACATTCATACGCTCACTCAGAGGACCTAAGACATCATCGTCCTTTTCGGTGTCCCAGATTTGATTGAATGGCTTTTGATACTGCAATTCGAGGTTGTAATCTTCCGCAATCGCACGGAAAGCCTCCCATGGTACAACATATTCCGGAACTTCCTCGACTGCCTCGTGAAGAAAGAAGTTGTACTTCCATCCAAAGGGTGGTTTAAAGACACCATCGGTAGGAGTCTTGCCTGGAAATCGGACCTGGTAAACCTCATTTCCCCAATGAGCTGTATCTTCAGCTTCGCCCTCTTCGATTTCCCCATCCTCAGCGTTGTCTTTAACCTTCTCCTCAGCCTTCTCACCATCGCCATTCTCTAACGCTTTTGCTTTTGCAGCAACTCCAGTGTGAAACTTCTCAATTTTATCCGATATGACGTGGGAGTTAGGGATGCATCCAATTAGCCTACCACCTTTCTTTAATGCGCCCGAGACATTCTTTAACATGGTTCTAGCCTTTGCCTCGCTCTCGAATGCGTAATGTAAGCAAAACATCATGCTAACCACGTCGAACCCACCACCACCAAATCTTCCAGGTCCTCCGGAACTATCAAAACCGACATCTCGAATAATCGGAATCCGTTCAATTGATTCTCCGAAGCAATCTTGAGTGAAGAATTCTCCGTGGAAAATTCGAGCTGGTTGTCTGTTGTATCCACCTCGTCCTCTGCCACCCCGTCCTCCACCGCGACTTTTCATTTCACGATATCGTTCCTTGGCTTGATCAATTGAGATATCCGCTGGATCCAATCCAACATACAATTCCACTTTTTGAGGTGCTTGTTGCCATTTTCCTAGATCACCGCCTTTACCACAACCGATATCGAGAACCAACAGACCCTTTTCTTGACTTGGATCTGGTCCTTCGGCAAATTGGTAATCTCCACGCGATCCACGTTCTTGCGCTCCTGGGGTATAATCTTCATTTGGTGAGAATTTCTGGATGATCGTGCTCTTGACCCAATTGTTAAAGCTTCTCAAGCCCTTAATCTTGCTATCCGTCTTACGCCATTCTCTGCCTCGTTGTGGAACCGCATTATAATGTTCTCTAACCGCATTGTGAATTCCTTGAGCAGCTACGGCTGATTCTATTTCTCTTTCACGTTCAATTTGTTTTTGTCGGATTGCTTCGCGCTCGGAATCACCAATTCGTGCTCGTTGACCAGGGCGCTTTTGTTTTCGGACTGGCGATGGTGACCTACGACTCTTGTAGACATCAGAAGGAGATGGTGATCTTGCGACACGCTTTGCGCCTTTCGTAGGTGAACTTGATCTTTTGCGTTTCTTTGCGGCTTCGAGTTTTGTAGCATTGAAAGGCTGAGGTTGTTCCTCAGGGCCACTATCATCACCAGTCATCTTGAGTAGCAACTTTAAGAAAAGTTAAATTTTTATAGATTGTGTGAAAGATAATTCGACTTGAAATTAAGAATAATTATTTCTAAATTGTTGTAATCTTGTGATCGAATTTTGCGTTTTGTTGAAGAAAGGAAGTTCGAGAACAAAGATTGTAGGTAAGCTTAAAGGTAAGACCCAAAAATGACGGCGGCCAGAATTTAGCCTTGCCGGCCTCGCGTCACACTAGTGCCTGGAATACCAAAAGTAGCTCAGAGCTTCATAGGTATTATACAAATCGCATAGCAACAACTAAACCTTTTACTTCTTCCAAAACGCATCCAGATCACAAAATCGATCCCCCCCTTTATACTCGTTCTTCGTCTCATATCATAATAAATCTGTCAAGATGGGTTCCGATCCTCAATACGCAAAGTATCCTCTCCTCCCAATCGCCCAACACATCTTCACCATTACAAACCCATCCGCTGCCAAAGCAACCCAACAAACATCTTTGAAAAGCCTCCAAGATGCAATTTCCGAACACAAGATGGCTCCTCTTTACAGATACTTGGCACACCCACAGGAAGGTATTTTGAATGATGCCGGAGTTACTTCTTCAAATACAACGAGCAGTGTTGGTAGAAAGCCAAGTGCGGCTGGATTGGTGGCGAGCAAAAACTCAATACCAAAGGTCGATTTACCGTGGGATGAAGCTTTGTATCAAAAATTAACAAAGGAAAATGAAGAGGAGTTGGAGGGGTTCAAGAAGGAAGAGGAAGAGGCAGCCGAAAAGGCTGGAGATACTGAAGTACAGGCTGCAAGAGGAAAGCGGGCAGAATTTTGGGCTAGAGTTGGAGACAAGGTATGTAAATCTATTGTGAGGTTGCGTATTGGTATTAATGCAAAGATTTCATAGGACCGTGCAATCGCTGCGTACGAAGAAGTATTCGAAAAGACTGGTGTTTTGGGAACCAAGATTGATCTTGTCCTCGCAATTATTCGCATGGGACTATTCTACGGCGACAAGTTATTAGTTAAGAAGCACGTTGACCGCGCAAAGGCTTTGGTAGAGAGTGGTGGAGACTGGGATCGTCGAAACAGATTAAAGGCATACACCGGACTCTACCTTTTGACTGTCAGGTCATACAACCATGCCGCACCACTCCTCTTAGACAGTCTCTCCACTTTCACCAGTTACGAACTCTGCTCATACTCATCCCTCGTCGTATACTCCGTTCTCGCCGGTTCAGTCTCACTCAAACGTGTTGACTTCAAATCTAAAGTCGTCGATGCCCCAGAAATTAAAGCCATTCTCGGAGATGGAGAAGATAAACTTTTAGCATTGTCAGGAGCTATCTCCGCCGGTCCTGGTGCTGATGAAGAGATGCAAGATATTACATCAGCAACTCCTACCGCTACTAAAACCGCAGTAAACCTCACCACCCTCGGCACAGGCACAGATGTTCAAGAAGCAGAGGCAGCACTCGATTTCTCTCCTCTGGCTCAACTCGTTTCAAGTCTATACACTGGTAGCTACCGTTCATTCTTCGGAGCCCTCGCTGCTGTCGAAGTCAACTTCCTTACTCAAGACCGTTATCTCTATGAGCACCGTGGTTGGTTTGTCAGAGAAATGCGTTTGAGAGCCTACCAACAACTCCTTCAAAGTTACCGAGTCGTAGGTCTCGAGAGCATGGCCAATGATTTCGGTGTTTCAGTCGATTTCCTTGATCGGTATGTTTTCAATCCTGCTCATACTACATTCTCCCCCCCCCCCTTCACTTTCCCTTGCCGGTCTCACTTGACTTTATGAATGAACATCAACTAACATCACAACCCTCCAATAGTGACTTGGCAAAATTCATCGCTGCAGACCGTATCCCATGTACCATTGACCGCGTCACTGGCAAGGGTATCATCGAAACCAACAGACCCGACGACAAGAATAAGCAATACAATGATGTTGTTAAGCAAGGTGATCAGCTTATCACTAAATTGCAGAAATATGGACAGGCTGTTAGATTGAGGGGGAGCGAGAGAGCTTAAGAGTTTGAAAGCTCCGGCCAAAGTGGGCGAAGACGGGGGTCAAAAGGAGAAGACCGAAGAGATACCAGAGATGAAGTTGCATGCATGCATAATACATACATTTTTGTAAGATGAAGATAATCATACAATGGCATAGAATAAATTATGAATGGGAATGTGAGGGTGACTGGTGTGAATAACTGTCATAGTGTTTTGAAATTTTTACTAGAGTGATGTTAATGTAAGGCAGCTTACTTTCCTTTCGACCTTGAGGAAGGTGACTGGCATGGCGAAGGATAGGCAATTTAAAATAAAATAAAGTCTTGGTGACCAACCCTCCCCCCCC
>PQXN01000397.1:0-25577 GCA_004786275.1 Botryotinia convoluta
ATTAAATAATATTAAAAATATAGCAAATTATATATTTAAAATTTAAAATTTAAAATTTAAAAAAGATTAGAAAGCTTTAGACTTATTATTTTATGTAATAATGTAGAGAATTCAAGATGTGTTTTAATTATATTTAATTTCTTCTCATTAACGAATTCTTTTTCTTTTTTAAAAAATATTGATTGATTATTAAAATATAAATATTAGAAAAAGGCTAATTTTGGTGTATTTTGAAGTGGCCCATTCGATGATAAACCACGTTATAAGAAACTCGAATAAATATCTTTATATCAAATTTTAATATAAAGATACTTATAGCGATTTCTTATAACTTTATATATATTAAAGATAAACTTTAAGTCTTTCATAGTTGGATTTAATATCTAATATAATATAATATTAAAATTATAAAACAATTACTAAGAATATTATTTTTTAGATTAACACGATTTTAAAAATTCACATAATAATTTTTGTTAGACAAAAATAGAAATTTGAAAGAAATTTTGATATCTTTAGAATACTTCGCTATATTAAATCTTTATATTAATTCTTTTGAACTTTAAAATATCTAAATCATATCTCTAATATTTATAAAGTTATAAAAAGTCACTATAAGTATCTTTATACTAAAATTTGAAATAAAAATACCTATTCGAATTCCTCATATATCCGATAACCTCATAAATTAAATTATTTAAAATATATTTATAATTTCTATATATAAAAATTCAAAAAATAACTCTCTTATCAAATTTTTAATTTTTATTAATTTTATTTGTATATACTACAAGTGAAATAAATAAATAGAATTATATATCTCATGAAATATTGGAAAGTATTTTTTATTAACTGATTAATTATATACAAATAGCTTTTTATCTGAAAAAAAAAAGTATTATACCTATAATCGCAATATTATTATTCGAGATCTTGAAACATTTTTAGATATTAAAACAGATATTAATCATTATTTTTTATATAGAATATCATAATAAATCAATGACTTAATAGAAATTCAGGTGATCTTTACTTGAAGGGGAAAACCAAGAAGGAAATGAGGATAATATGTTTTTATTTTGAGCGTCAAATGAGAGGCTAAGGAGAACAGAAACAAAGGGGAGATCTCTCATAACTAATACAAGCCGATATGTATGTGATTGCACTAGCTCCAGCGTTTATACACCTAGAGTAAACTCAGCTGAAAACTGACTCACGATTCTCAATCATTATATTTACTCCTTTTACAAATATAAATACTGAATATATATTCTGTGGATTCAGTACTGAGTATACTTAATCCTTTTCAACTTGTTCCCTATCATCATCAAAATGGAAACAACTCTATATCAGCACGCAGAACAGTCACCACAAGCAGAAGCAGTCATCGAGGACTCCCTTACTTTGACCTATGCCGACTTGCTTGCAGCAGCTCAGAGCTTAACGCAAGTCTTGAGTATCAAAAGAGCAATACAGCCTGGAGAACCCATTGGCATCATTTTAGGCCCCGGCTTGAAGCATGTCGTGGCCCAGGTTGCCGTGATTATCGCGGGTGCTACCTGTGTCCCAATTGAGCCCTCTTTACCCTCAAAGCGCATCCGTGATATGTTACAAGACGTTCATGCTGAGCGGATAATAGTCGAGAAAGAGCTTGACGGTCTTGATAACTTCACTCACACTTACATTACAAATGTGCGAGAGATGATATCGCAAAATCCTCCTCGAGAGCGAGTCCCTCAACCCGAGAGCAATGACTTCAAAGCAACTGAATCGAAATGCAGTCATATTCTCTTCACGTCAGGGTCGACCGGGAGGCCAAAGCCAGTACGAATTGAGGAACGTAGTATTGTCAACCTAGCAACAAAAGCACCAGTAACACCCCTATTCAAGACAGACCGGGTTGCAGAGTTTAATAATCCCGGGTTTGATCTGAGCCTTTTTGAAATATGGGTCACGCTTCTGTGTGGCGCGGCAATTGTTGTGATTCCAAAATCAATTGTGACCGATCCGGGTTCGCTGCCTACATTCTTGATGGCAAGCAGAATAACCATCGCCATATTCCCAACCGCGTTGTTTAACATCATTGTATCGATCTCACCCCATGCTTTTAAGGGTCTTCGACATATGATTGTAGCTGGAGATGCCGCAAATGCGAAGGCAATGCGTGCTGTATTGGAGTATAGTCCGCCCAGTCACCTTTGGAATGCATACGGTCCTACAGAGTGTACTACCATGGTGACTATGTTCGAAGTTACTATTGATGAGACACGTAGAAATCAAATAAGTATTGGCTGGCCTATTGGAAATACTCAGATATTTCTCCTGGACGACAATCTTCGACCGGTCAGTGATGGTACAAGCGGTGAGATCTTCATTACTGGTCTTGGCTTGTCACTCGGATACCTTGACAGAGACGCTGAGACAGCAGCATCTTTCATTGAACTACCAATATCATCCCTAGGCATTGAAGGCAATGAAGGAACAGCACTTCGGCTCTATCGAACTGGGGACCTAGGCAAATTGAGATTAGATTCCCCTGGTTGTATCGATTATATCGGGCGGCGCGATACACAGGTCAAACATCTTGGTTTTCGGGTAGAATTGGGTGAAATTGAACAGACTTTACAATCGAGCGAACAGTTGACATCTGCCGTTGTCATCTACCAACCCCCTTTATCTATCTCTGGGTCCTCCGCCTTGATTGCATATGTCATCCCAAGTAACAGGCAGACATATAACCACGAAGCCCTTCTCCGCTTTTCCAGAGAGAATCTTGCCCCGCATATGGTACCAAGTAAAATTGAAGTGGTGGATAATTTTCCCATGACTCTACGCGGGAAGTTGGATCGCCAGGCATTGACCGATCGTTATATCCAAGGTTTAGATGACACGAGTATACGTCAAGACGGTAATAATGATACAGAAGATATCATGAGACAGATCTGGAAAGAGCTCTTGAAAGTTTCAAAGATCCAGGAGAACGACGATTTCTTTCACCTAGGAGGTTCCTCGATGCAATCTGCAGCCTTAATTACAATGATTCAGCAGCGTTTAGGTCGTCTTTTAACCATGAGCGACATTCACGTTAATTCACGACTGTCTGAAATGGTCAATTTGATCCAGAAGAAAGTAGACCTGCACTCTTCAGCTCAAGACGATAGTCATATTTGGCTAAAGGATATCGATCTTGTGGAAGATATCAGCCTAGTTCCTGACTGGGAGTCTGAAACTGAAGGACATATCTTTCTCACAGGCGTTACTGGATTCGTGGGTGCTCATTTTCTCCATCACATTATCCGAAGATCAGGAGTCAAGCAAGTTGTTTGCTTAGCACGACGCAAGGGATCTAAAAGTGCAGCTTCTCGTGTCCAGGAGACTCTTAAAAAATATGACCTGTGGCCACATTCATTTGAACTCGTGCAGAAAATTGTAGTACTAGAAGGAGATATGACAGATGATACCCTGGCACTAGGAAAAGACAAGTTTGCTTGGCTCACCAATTGGGCAAGTGTGGTTTTCCATCTGGCCGCCAAAGTAAACTATTGCCAGACATATCAGGAGCATTTACAAGATAATGTTTTGGGAACTCGGAATGTCCTAAATGTAGCAGCAACTGGTCGTCGGAAGGCTTTCCATTACATGTCTAGCTTGGATGTTTGGGGTCCAACCGGATTTGTTTTGGGGACCGGCCATATTCTTGAAGACGAACCACTTACTTCCCATCTCCAAGCCATACGATATGATCTCGGATATGGACAAAGCCAATGGACCGCAGAAGGGATGGTTCGCCGGATGCAGGAAAGGGGGTTGCCTGTTGCAATTTATCGACCAGGATTCATTATTGGGGATAGTAAAACAGGCACAAGCAATCCCGACGACTTTTTATCTCGATTCATTGTTGGTTGCATTCAACTTGGTACATTTCCTAGAATTGTCGATATGAGATTTGAGTACGCTACCGTCGACTTTGTGGTCGCTGCCACTCTCCATATTGCGTCGAACAACAAAAATCTAGGGCACGCATATCATTTGCTGCCTCCCAATCAATCCGGATCGCCTTCTGTTGAGGACACATGTACTCTTATCAACGAGCTCGGGTATCCAGTAAAAATTATTGATTATCAACTCTGGCTAGACCACGCAAGAAAAACTCAATTACCACATGGGCCATTAGTCCCGGTGATACCGTATCTACAAGAATCCGTACTTGGTAAATTTACCAGATGGGAGGTCTCTCAGTACTCACCTCGATATGATTGCACCAACAGCGTACAGGCGTTGAGTGATTGCCCTGATATTCAACATATTCCTTTCACTAGCGAAATTCTAAAACTCTCTATTGAGTTCTGGAATCGGAAAGGCTTCTATCATATCTAAATGACCTTTTTCGAGTTGTTGTTACTTCATGCGGAATCTTAGTAACGTGGCTTATCAGTGGGTCGGACACTTTCATTTTAATTCGTTAACGTAGTTTATTAGCATGTACATCATTTCTTTTTACATACGAAAAGCACATATATATAACCATGCACTTTCTTCAATATTCGTTGTTTTTTGAAACTTTCAAACTTATAGTAAGGAAACAGTGAATAAATAATATGGAAATCTAAATTTTGAATAAATTTGATCAGTAATTAACGATTCGCTTCAAATTACTCCTGTTTTCATTAAAAATACAGGTATCACGGGGCCGGCAGGCCGGGTTCAGGAACAATCAGATTCTATTCGGGTAACAACAGTATATACAGGGTTATAATAAGACGTAGCTCGAAGAGCTACGATACAGGATCTCCAATTGTAAAGATATGCATAGTTTTTCAAGCGAGCTAGCCCCAGCCAAGCGATAGCCTGCTTACTCAGCAGACATGGCCAGCCTCAGGTCGACCCCGTGACAGATAGGCGAGTTGAGTGCTAAAGTAGAGTCTGATGAATTCGAAACCAAGGGGCTACTCGTGTATAATCTAAAGGTATTCAATTACTTACTAATAACGACTAGACGTATTTAAAAGTTTCAAAAGATTTAAAAAAAAATAAAAAATTAGTATGCTTGTGCTCGGGATTTTATGTAATAGTTTTGTGTAATGGAATGAGAGTGTCACGGTAAAGCTGGCGTAGGGCTCTGTGCGGTGTGAGGTACCAGATCTATGAGTCTACCCCAAGCCGATAGCAGTTTACATATAATTATAAAATATAGAATTCTTATAGTTTTAGAAAAAATAATGAAAAGTCTTTGTATTATAGGATACTAATTAATTCATTGCTATTATATACTCTTACAGAGAGTGGGAGAGATGTTTCTCTGACAATGAATTTAAATACCTCCTGTTTATCACAGGAGCGTCACATGGTTACATGGTAGTATCGAATCGAAAGCAGAGAAAAATCAATTATAAAAACTCAAAAAAAATCCGGTTTGAAGTTCATATCAGGACTTCTTGAGGCTGCAGGATATCTCTAGTGGTTGTATATGTTCAAGTAGAACGAGGTTCTCTCAATGACTGACTACTACTTGATGTCTAAAACCCTAGAAGATTATTTGAAAGGGATCATGGAAGATTCACGGGATATTTAGTGATGGGACAAAGTACTTGTGCCGTTGGGAATTTATCTTCAAGGACTGAGATTACAGGTTCTGGAAAAGCTACTTGGCTTATTTAATTTTTGCATACCAGATATACATAAGGGCAAAGGAGAAATAGTCAAATTTCTCAATTAATCTCTGATATACCTACAAATAACAAAACTACAAAACACCTCTTCTCCCATCTACAACAAATCTCCTCACCCCCTCCCCTCCCAAACCCTCTCCAAAGCCCTCACATATCTCCCCCTATTCTTCTCCCCCGCCAAATGACCACAATGTCCCGTCTCCTCAAACCTCTCCCTCCTCACCCCATCCTCCCCCCCAAACCCCCTCTTCCCCGCCTCCTCCGCATGCCCCTCCACATCCTCCCATCTCACCATCCCATCTCCCTCACTAAAAACACACAACCTCCTTGCTTCCCTCCCAAAAATCTCTTCATCATTAAGATCCCTTCTAATCCATTCAATCACATCTATCCCCCCAAACACACCCAACAAGATTTTATATCCCCCAAAAAGTAAATACAAAAAACTCATACATAGAAAATGCACAATCCAAAATCTCGGAAAACCAAGCGAGAACGCAGAAACAGTAGCTCTATATCTGAATTTCCCGGGCGAAGAATCCAAAACCAGAGAAACGATAGGAAGAGATCTCCCGAGCGTACGATGGAATTCGCGCGCGAGAAACGAGAGAGTAAATGCCCCGCCGTTGGAGAAGGAATGAGCGAGATTTTGGAGTTGGCGGGGAGTTTGTAGAGGATATTGAGAGCGGGGGTGAAACGGGTGAGGAAGTTAGAGGAGGAGGAGAAGATGTGGGGTGTGGAGGTTGTGAGGAGGAGGATGGGGGTGTGTGGATAGAGGGTGTGGTAGAGGGTTGTGTATTTGGAGATGTGTTTTGGGGAGGCGTTGAGCCAGGAGGTGAGGAGGATGAGGTCGGGGGATTTTGGGGAGGGTTTGGATTTGGGGGGGAGGGAAGAAGAAGAAGATGATGTGGTGGATTCGGAGGGGTCGTGGATGTAGATACAGGGGGAGAGACGTGTGAAGTCGGATAGGGTTGTCATGATGATGGTAATTTTGGTGGAGTCAAATTCAGAATCTGAATTATAAAGAGTCTTGAATTGAGAGGAAGCATGCAAATGATTAGTTCCATCTCGTGTTTATATAGATAGCCCTCTAGGATTATCTTTCTTGGCTCAACAATTTTGTAATGTTGCTAGGAAGTCTCCCATTCTTAACATAAGCGTGGAGCGGAGACGGAACGCGGGGTCTGAAATCCTTCCGAATATGAGATTGTCACCTGTCACTAGCCAATGGGAATGTCATTATAACTGTTAGAAATATGAAGTCCAAAGTTATCATCAACAATATTGTGATTGTTGAATTATATCTATTAGAATACTTGATCCTTCGCTCAGGATCCCAATAATCACCCAATCCAAGTTCAACATCGTGATTATAACATCCATCATCATCTACACCCTACCAATACTTCAATTAACCACATCACCACTCAACCCCTTATCCTCTCCATCTCCAATCATCACTCTTTGTTGTAATTCAAATCCAATTCCACAAACTTCTTTCCTTCTCCTAGCAAACATTCCATATAAACCCAACCAAATCGTTCTATCCCTACAATCCGTCGCTCCAAACCATTCACTCGCACCACAATCCGGCATATATCTATTCAATTCTTCTTTCGTCGCTTGAATCCAAGGTTTTGGTATTGGCCAATCTGAAAAATGCATATATTTCGCTTCTGCCAATGCCTTTTCCGCGTCCCAAGTATCTTTCAAATTGCCCAAATATTCTTTATGTGATTTGCGACGGAGTTCTCCCGAGAGAAGATTATAAGGACGAGATGGAATTGCTAATATATTAGGTGAAAACATTGTATTCAATATATCCATATCGTTTTCATTCGGTCCCGCATGTTGTACTGCTGATTCGATTCTTTGGAATAGATTGGTGGAAGGATGTAATAATAATAAATGAGAGGAATATGCCCAATTGGTTGGTGGACCAAAGTAAGTATATGGCATAGCGACTGGAGCAGATGGTAATAGAAACAATTCATCCATATTTTGAATATAATTTGCATCTGAATCGAGATGTAAAACTCGATCATATTGCGTGAGGTTGAATGCGAGAAGTTTGGTATATGAACCTGCCCATGTTGTCTGTTCCGTATGATTCCGATGTAGAACATCCACCGGTTGTAATTTAACGTAATAATCGGTTTGTGCTTGTTTTAATAATCTGGCAATGGGTGTGAGAGGTTTGGAAGGAAGATTCGTATCGATTTCTTCAACATTCCAATGTGATGGATATAACATTAATCGTTGAGCACGACTACCGATTGTTTCGACTTGCGACCAGAGCATGAGAGCACTACAAAGATATTCAGGCGAAGTAACATATTGAACATATGCGAATTTGAACCAGTCAATCGCAGAATCCTCAACTGTAGTTACTGGACCTGGCATTGGAGGAAATACATCGCCATCATGATTGTGAAGAAAGACATATCGAACGACCAAAAATATGAGTAAAAATATAGATGACAACTGAAAAGTAGTTGAAGATATTAAAACTCGTAATCGACGAGTATAAAAGCGAAAGCCTGCCATACAGACATTTGAATATGAAAGAAGGATAACAACATCTCCATTCTTGAGATTTTTCCTTTTCCCAATTAATACCTACTCGAGCTACTTACTTGAATATTATTGATTGTTACGGCTAAGTTGTCCCATACCATAAACACCAAGACGCTAAAAAGATTAGAATGTAAGGTTATTTCTTGGCCCCTGAGGTTAAATAGTGTGATATCTCACCGCTTTGAATCTATTATTGAGGATTTACATAACCAAAATGATCAATGAAATCTCAATTTGAATGAATGAACGAACTAAATTGATTAATTGACTGATAAATTTCTTTCTGAGGGTTAAATAATTATCATATGGGGGCAAGCCCCCAAACCCCCATATCCTCGCTGCGCTCGAGCTTAGGGAGTTGAAATATCAATGTCAGGGTAAATTGTATGTATGATATACGGAGCGGAGTACCCCAAGTGGGATGGATGTGGCAGAATAAAGACAACGAGATCCATTGGACCATACAGATTGACCCCTTTCGCACTCAAGGAATTGCGATTTGTCAATGAGCCAATCTTTGAACCGGTCTTCGGAAATCGGCACAATCAAAGTCTCGTGCATGATAATGGTTTTGTCATAAGGCTCGTAGATTATCATGATGCTATTCACAAAGTCGCTGCTGAGGAAACTCCCAAATGGGACGAACATCTCAGAACCCCTCGGTATGAAGATCTCAAGTGAGCCTTTCTATTATTCCATAGCATTGAGGCATTGAAAAATATATCTCTATTTACACATATCCTTCACTTATCGTATTCTTATCATCTTGGCTATATCATTCCATGATACCACCAATCTACCCAATTTCCAATTCTCAACCTCATTCACCTAGGATACTCGCGAATCACCTCTCGTCATCAGTATGAATGACAAGCTCAAACTGTTACCCCCTCATCCAACAACAATAGATACTTTCACATCTGCCAATACATTTCCATTACCAGTAGCAATTATGAGCTGCTGTACCGCAGTCATCGATCACGATATTTCCATTGCTTCAGCCTTATTTTCATCCTTAGTCGTGAAAATAGAGCTGCCCTTCTTGCTTCGGAATGTACTTCGTACAGTTGAAGGATTCAAAGTCAACTAGACTCACCAATTATGAAGGAAACGTATACTCTTCAACTAATGTCAATTTACCATCCTTCTTTGGAATTTCACAAGAAACTTCAAAATATTAGCCTGCTTGGGAGTCCGGGTTTGAGCCTACACAATCTCCATTCCCGTCACTCTTCGCTCCGCATCCCTCACCCCTCACACATCATCTCCTCACAGATCACCTCCTCAACCCCCTCAACACCACCCAGCCCACTCAATCTCTCTCGAGCTCCGCAATCCCACGCCCTCACTCATTACAGCCATCCAAGTACCCAAATACCCATAATCTCATCTTTACTTCATCTCCATCTCCATCTCCATCTCCATCTACCCATCAAAACCATTCGGTTTCCTACCCCCTATCTCGAGAAAGAAGCAGTATGATTTATGATAATGCTTAATCATAACATCCTTTTCCTCACAATTAACTTATAAAATTTAATTCTTTAGTAAGATATTAAAGTGATATTCCTGAATACTCGCGTTTATATAATCTCAATATGATCCAGTTACTTCCTAACTCTCTCCTCTCCCTCTTATCTTCCCTTCCTTCTTTCTCGAACTCTCTCAACTCTTTCATTATTATTTATATACAAATATCACAACATCTACAGAGTTCATCTACCTCCCCTCATATTCCCTCCATTACCTCATATCATATCACCTTCTTTCCTTCCCCTCTTTCCTTCTCCCCCTTCCTTTCCCTCATCTCCACCTTCAAGACAGCCCAAACCAAATCCAATTCACACAATCCCCACAATGCACATAAGCAATATATTTATTAATCCAAAAAGCATTATCATTGATAACCTACCTATTATCTACCCCCCTACCCACCCAACCACCAATAAACCCTTCATTTGTCCAGCGTCCACTTCCAAATCCAACCCTCCTCTCCCTTCCCTTCCCTTCCCTTCCCTCCTGATCTTCCCAAAAGCCTTCCATTAAAATACCTACCCCACCTCTTAAAAAACCAAAAACCAAAATTCAAAAACACAAAAATCAAATCCTCACTCCCTCGCGTGGGGTCGAACCACGAACCTCTCGATACCATTAACTAACAGTCGAACGCGCTAGCCAATTGCGCCACGAGGGATATTTATATTTGTACTTATTGTTGTGGCGGGGCGGGATTTATGCAATTATATTATAAGTGAGAGTGGGTCATGGATGAATGAAATACATTCGTTATTTGTGTGGTGGGGTGGTGGAGTGGAGTGTGACGGAGTGGGGTGGGGTGAGGTTACGGGTGCGAAAGAAAGAATGAACGATTTTTTTTTTTTTTTTGAGGAAGGAGGAAATTCCGGAAACTCTGGGAATTGAGGGAATACAGGAAGGAAAGAGAAAGAGAAGCAGAACTAGGTAGGTACCTAGGTAGTGATGATATATTTCTAATGACTAAATAGATAATTTGCTAATAAATTACAATACACTATAATCTCATAACTAGATACAATATACAATATACAACATACAATGAAAAATACGAGATACATCCCAGGAAAATATTATACTATGTTTTCTTTCCCCAATCGAGTTCTTCCTACGAAATTTTCATTCTTCGTTCGTTCTTCATTCTTCATTCATTCTCATAATTTCATTCTTTTCTCTGTTCTCTGTTCTCTGAATCTCTGGTCTCCTTTCTTTCCCTCTCTATCCCCAACCATCTAATCATACAAAGCCCGCTCTTACTCCCATCACAAACCCCCTTTGTGCAATCCACTAACAACCATCGGCCAACCATCAACCATCAGAAAACAAAAGAGATATCAAAAAAAATCAAAAAACAAAAGAAAAAAACGCCCCTTCTCATATACTAATATACTAATATACTTAATAAGCCTGTCCCGTTTCAGAAAAAAATTGGCTTCCCTCATCTTCGTCCCTCCGCTCCCCATCCTCCCACTTCAATACTGACATCCCAAGCCCACCCCCAAACACTACACTACCACCCACCCCACTATCTCCCAACTATTTCATAGTTTTCAAGAATCCTTCTAAATCGAAACTTTCCTCATACTCCTTCCCATCCCACAATTCTCCCAAATCATCTAACCAACCTTTCTTTCCTTTCTCCCTTACTTCTCCAGTCGCATCAACCATATCTTCTTCTCGTTCTGCTTGAACACTACTATCTGCTGCTAATGGAACTTCTGATGTATCACCTAGATTAAAGAGGTCGAGGATCTGATCTGTTTCCATAGTTCCCAGACCCGCATTTTGTTGGTTGACTACTGTGGATGCTACGTCGATTTTGAATCTTTGAAGACTATTTGGAATAAATTAGTATTTGATTTGTGAAATGTTTGTGAGAGAAAAGAGTGGAAGGACGGGAAAAAAATATATGAACAGGGATTATAACGAACCTCAAAATCTTTTCCTCCAAAGTACCCCTAGTAATCAATCGATAAACATTAACCACCTTCTTTTGACCGATTCTATGAGCTCTGTCCATAGCTTGTAAATCTTTTTGAGGATTCCAATCATGTTCCACAAAAATAACCGTATCAGCACCCGTCAAATTAAGTCCCAAACCTCCTACACTAGTTGTAAGAAGTAAGACATCATATGAAGGATCGGAATTAAATTTGTTGACGATATCTTGACGTTTATTAGCATCAACTGATCCATCCATACGTAAGAACTGTACTGAAGGTAACATCTTCTTAAGAACATCATTTTGAACCATATCTAACATTTCCTTCATTTGACAGAAGACTAAAGCTCGATGAGGTGAGACAAAAGAAGTTTCGGTGGTAATTTCATTTTCGGAAGAAGGTTCTGTACCGATACCACAATCAACCAATAAATCTCGTAAGGCGGTTAATTTTGGTGCGTGAATAGGATCTCGAAGACTAGTTCCTTGTTTGGCAAGAAGTCGTTGAGTATCTTCATATTGTTTATGACCTTCTTTCATAACGAGTGCAGGAGAATTGCAAAGTTTGCGCATATATTGTAGAGCTTGGAAAATATGTTGTTTTGCTTCTTTGTCACCAGATGATGCCTTTTCAGCAAGAGTTTTGCCTTCTTTCTTAGTGAAATCTTCGAAAAGTTTCTTCTGTAAATCACTAAGATCACAGTAGTAATTTTGTAAGATCTTAGGTGGTAAATCATCCAAAACCTCTTCTTTAAGACGACGTAGAAGGAATGGTAAAACTTGTTTGTGTAAAGCTTCAATAGCAAGAGCACCAGCTTCTTGTTCTTTTGATGAAGATTTACTATAACGACTAGCGGCAATTGGTTTGGCGAAACGATCCAAGAAAACCTTCTCAGCTCCAAGGAAACCTGGCATGAGGAAATCGAAGAGAGACCAAAGTTCCAGTACATTGTTTTGAATTGGTGTACCGGAAAGGATGAGTCGATGATTGCTAAGTAGACGTTTGACAGCGACAGTAGTTTTAGCTCGAGGATTTTTAATTAAATGACCTTCATCTAAAACACAATAATTCCAGTTCAGTGGTGATAAAACATCAATGTCATTGCGACAAATTTCGTATGATGTAATGACGATATCAGTTTGACCAAGTTGTTCTCTAAACCGAGCTCGATCGAGTGGAGGTCCAACATAAGCTGTACATGTTAGGAAAGGAGCATATGCTTTAATTTCTTGTTGCCAATGACCGGAAAGAGTAGGAGGGCATATGATGAGGGATGGCATTCTTCTGGATTCTGGGGCTCCAGTTTTGGCAAATTCCTCAGCTCTAAGATGATGATCACTTGCGACAATACATAATGTTTGTAATGTTTTGCCAAGACCCATATCATCACAAAGAATTCCATGAAGATGATATTTGTTCAAAAAGTTGAGCCAATTCACACCTTCTTGTTGGTAAGAACGAAGTTCCGCTTTAATGGCGACAGGAATTTTGAATTCCTCAACTTTATGAGGATCTAAAAGTTGACCAATAAAGGTACGTTCACGATCTCTACCTTGTAATAATTCTTGTGATAAACCAGGAGGATCTGGAATACCTGCTTCAAGTGGAACAAGTTTAACCAGAGTAGCGAAAGAAGTTGTAGCAAGTACTCGTACATCAGTATCTGAATCACTCATTCGTCCAAGAACAGGAACGATGAGGAAAATGACATATGGTAATATACCATCACCCATGACAGCAATAAGATGATAAATGGATTCAATGACACCTTGACGAAAGTTGAGGTCGAGTGGATTGCTGATAGAAGGTAAAACTTTCTCCACAAGTAAGGTCATAGCCTCTACAGTGATAACACTGCAAACCGTTGCAAGACATTTAGCTGCCATATAACGGAAGACTGATAATTCCGAGTGAAGAGCTGTAACGACAAGAGGAAGTAATTCCATGATAAAAGGATATAATGATTTATCCAACGTGGGTGTCAAGGCACGAATCACAGACATACCATCAATAGCTTCTTGTCCAGAAGATTGTGTAGGGTCTATGCAGTCTCGTGGAAGAGTACCACCAAATGCATGGCGTAGTGGTTGTTCCATTAGACCTTTAAGTGTAGGGACTTTGTTTAACAATTCGGGTCCAAATATTGTCGAAAGTTGTTCTAAGGCTTCCTTGGCACCTCTTCTGGTTATTCTTGCTTCTTTGGCTTCTCGTGCAAATTTTGCCGCATCTGGATGATCTTTACGATCTTCTTCTTTCCGTAATGATAGAATGGCGGTTGTGAGAGGAGCATTTGGAGCGAATTCTGGTGTTTCTGAAGTTTCCATACACATAAATTTAACCAAATTTGATACAACCTTTTGTGCCGGTCCAGTACGACCACCTTCTGCAAATATTTCGATAAGTCGAGCGATAGAGAAAGCAGATCGTTGTTGCAATTCCAAAGTTTCCTCTTTTTTGACACTATCCATCATAGATTTGATAATATGAGATGGCTTCTTAGGTGAAACTTTCATAGCGACCAAAGCACTTGCAGCAGCAGCCTTGATACGGGTATCTCTCAACTCTTTAATGCTCTTTGCGTTATTGATGACTTCGGTTACATTTTCGCGTGCCTCGGTAAGAGCTTGAGTCGCTATCATCCGTTGACCAGGAGAAAGCATTTTCTTCAATCGATCGAAATCCTCGGAAACACATTTATTAGCAGTCACAATGGAGAAAGCATCTGGTCCAGCTTCAGCTTCACCAGCTACGACAACCGCAAGTACAGGTAAACGTCCTTGAGAAACTTTGCCAACATCGCGAAAGGTATTGAGGAGTTGTGAACATTGAGTTCGAACCAAATGTGTGTAGCTGACTAAATCTCTATATGTGAGAGGGCGTTCGGTTTCGAGAATCTTTGTAAGAGCCGGTTCAAAACGTAAAGCATGAGTCTTTGAGATACAATTTTTGGCGTATTCGTCGATGATGATTGAAGCCGTTAGTTGGGTGGAAGAGAAAGCCGAAGACATTCCTGGGGTGATACTAGCATCATATGCATCGAGAGCAGGAGCTGGTACGAGAGACATAATAAGACCCATGGCTTTTGCGGCTGATGCACGAGATCTAATCAAAATATCCATACCCACCAGATCCACATCACCTTGCATCATGGGACCATCGACGTCATGAGATGATGATGTAGGGGTAGGTTCAACAACCTTTGCAGCCTTTCGACGCTTTTTCGTTGGAGGTTCAGGACCGGAAGGTGTGCTTGGACGAGCGTTACTTGTAGGACCACTAGGTAAGTAAGAATTACCGGATGGTCTTTGGAAAAGTGTGGCGTTCATGGGTAATGGATGTCGAGATACACCAATAGGATGTAACGTAAGTTGCATAAGAGGATCGATGTGTGGTGCAAATTCTGCGGATAAATGTTCTGGATCTCTTGCAAGGAAATGTACCAATGCTTTCCATACTTGAAGTGATAAATTTAAAGTATCTTGATTTCTCTCAACCAAGATATTTTGATAGATCAATCGAAGAATTCTTCCATCCATCCAATCTCTAGTCCCTTCACCCTCAATGCCGACAAATGTCAACAAAGCTCGAAGAACTGCCGAGCGCACGGATGTGATGGTATGTCGAAGGAATGGATACAATCTTGGTACCAAAAGTCCAAAAGATTGTTCAGCATCTCGAGAGGCATTCTTTTTCATAGCCTCTAATACTTCGGGGAAACTGCAAAGTTTGGCTAACAAGTCCATGATCTGTCCTGTACTAGCACTCAAATCATCACCAAGATTTGAGAGACATTCCCAAACAATATTGATGAGACCATCAAGTGCTTCAGGTCTCAAGTTGACAAACTCTTTGGCAATTGGAATAAGTGTTGCTGCACTAACAGAACGAACATCATCATCCCAATCACCTAAACCTTTCATCACAGCACGAATGACTCCATCGATCAAATCGTTATCTTTCAGTAACAAATCGTTTCGAACTGCCACCAAGTAACGAAGACCAATCATACCACCATGACAAATAGCCCAGCCTGGTTTATCCAGTTGAATGTCATTTTGCATAACGAGACGATACAAAATGTGATGAACGGAATAAACGACTGGAGGTGGAAGGTGAATGAGTAAAGCACCCAGAGTCTGACCAATTGTTTCTCGAATAGGTGCAACAACTGTATCTGAAACATAGTCCCCAAAACGATCCAAGATAAAAACGCAACACAACCGACAAGCTAAGTCATCAAGCCAACGTTGATTGAGTAAGTTGTTTTCGCTACGAGTCTTTCCTAGCTGTCTTCCAGCGCCGGCTCCATGGACACGTATGATATCCCTCAAACCCATTGCAGCACCATGTCTAGTTTCCCATTGAGGATCGAATAAATCGACCACAAGGAATTCACATAGACGTTCATAAGGCCACTCTGATCCTTCTTGTTCGCCCTCGGTCTCAAGTTCGGATTTGATTGGCATGATTGGTCCCTTGAATTCTGAAACGACTTTGGAATCCTCGTCTATTTCAGAATTTCTTTCCGTTGAGAAGTAATCCGCCATAGGGTTTTTGGAATCTTCACCACTAGCATCCGGCATAGACGTATCTGCATCGTTCGAAGTATTTGTACGTCGTACTGAAAGATCCACTAGCCTACTTTTGCTACCAGCAGTCATAGCTTCTCTTTTCCTCTTTCGTTTCAGTTGATTCAATTGTCTCGCACTCAGTCCACTTTCTTCCGAGGGTGTAGATGTACCTTTGTTGTTTTCTTGTCGTGAGAAACCATTTGAATCCTCACGTGCAAGTGTGGTGCTGGATCCATTCTGGTTATTAGTTGGAGCTGCGTATTCGAGTTCCTCTTCGGAATATGGACCAAGAAGACCAAGTCGTCCATCAAGTGTCTTCTTTTGATGAGCAAGACGTTGAGCGGGATCCAAAGAAGCTAAAGCCCAATCATGACCTCTATCTCCACCACGAACAAGTTCTTTACCATATTTGAGAATCGATACGATATCAAGAGTATCAAGACTTAGTTGTCCTTCGACAAGTGGTGTTGGTTCTACAGCTTCTTCCTTTTTGATTTCGGATTCCTCGATTTTTGATTCATCTTTCGCCACGTCATCCTCACCATTTGGGTCATATTTTTCTGCATTCTCAACGATTCCGGCCAATGCTTTTGAAGCAGCTGTTCGTGTATCCCAAGTCTTATGACGAAGATACGGTACAACTCTTGTTAATAAATTGAAAAGTTCTTCGGGATGTGATTTCTGTACATCAGCCAATTGCTGAGCAGCAGTATTCCTAATTAATGGAGTGCTTCCTGTTTCCAGTAGCCTGAATCAAAAGTCAGTAGGAGGTAGGGGAAAGAGATGAGTCTCAAATGAAACTCGTCCAGAATATTCTCGAAATGAAGATCATTGATGATCATATCATATTAAAAGAGATCTTCAATTATACAATTCCCGTAAAAATTCCACGGCATGTTAAAAGTTTCAAGGGTTTGATTTTGTCTCAACCAAACATAGAAAAGATGGAGTGACCCAAAAGAGAAGATACTCACGTGACAAGTCGATCCAATCTATTTCAACGTATCATCATGTCAGCAAATCCATAATTAATTCCCGAAATGCAGCATTCAAATGCAACGCGGCCGCATTGATCACAGCTTAATATTGGGGGTGGTGGAGGTGAAACATTACCTTGAAGCCATTTTCAATACGCGTGTGGTTCATTATCTGTATGAAGAGGATCAAAGGGAAAACGCCATATATGCCAAAAGATGAGTTTTGTGAAAGTTCGTTAATCCATTCAACTTCTTTATCGTTTGGTATATAGTCGTCGTCGTGGCAAAAAAGGTGAAAGTGTACCTTGGGTGATACTTGGAATGATAATTGCAATTATGCAATATCGAAGAAAAGTTTATTAGACGCGTAAATGCAATGAATTAATAAACAAGTGATCGCAAAGAGATCCAAAGAAGTCTTGATGATGTTTTGAAATATAAGGTTAATGCTGATAGCGACGACGTGTATTGGAAATTGTAGGTGGTAGTAGTAATTGTAACCTTTCAGCCTTGATCGCGAGGCGGGATATTTTTCAATTGAAGATTTAAATACGGGGGAAAGCTATTATTGTATTCTTTTCCCTTTGAATTGAATGGCTGATTTGACTATGGTTGTTGATATGTATGGTATGGTGTGTATGGTGTGGTTGATATGGTTGGTATGATTGATATGATATGTATGTATGGTATGGTGGATATGGTTGATATGGTATGGTTGATTGATATATGTATGTACCGGTATGGTTTGGTATGGTTTGGTATAAAATTCGTTGGACTCGTTGATTGGTTGAATTTCCCCGTGTGTGGATTTTGGTGGTTTCTTATGGTAGCAACATGGTCGGTCGGGGAGTCGCCGTCCTTTATGGTCCTTAAGTATTCAGAAAATCCCAATAATTTTCTTAATTCGCTTAAAGGCTTAGCGCTGAACTTATCCCTGTTGCAGTTGCTTCAAGCCTTTCACTAAAATGGAGATCACGAATATGGCTGGGAAAGAGAAGAAGAAAAAAATTAGGTGAAGAGTGAGGAGAGAAGAGAGAAGAGAGAAGAAAGGAAAAAAAGGAAGTGAAGTGTGGTTTTGGGTATGGATTAAGTGATAGATGAGTGATGGATGAGTAATCACAATTAGGTGAAAAATTAATAGAGAGAGTGAGAGTAAAGAAAACAATAAAAAGAACATGATAAGAATAAGAATAAGAAGAATACCTACCTAGGTATAAGAAGAGTGAGTACCTAATAGGTAGATACCAACAACAAGAATGATCATAATGGAAGGAATATAATATATGAACATAAGGTTACTATTACAATAATGATAAAATCTCTC
This sequence comes from Botryotinia convoluta, assembly GCA_004786275.1. NCBI lineage: Eukaryota > Fungi > Ascomycota > Leotiomycetes > Helotiales > Sclerotiniaceae > Botryotinia > Botryotinia convoluta. The sequence goes on from PQXN01000397.1 coordinate 18,595, forward strand.
AACCAATACCTAGTCAACCCTCATATATCTACCTACATAGTAAGCAATAATTTTTATGAATAACTTCAAATCACAAATCACAATACGCTCCATTCAACCCGATATCCTTCAACTTTCCCATCTTCCTCCCGTCGGAGATTAAATTTTCATACGATTTTATAGGTTGATATTCCAAGCAAGTAGCCTTGATACAGATTACAGTATACCTTAACTATTGTGCTAGGTATCTAAGAGTGTATGTGCTTGAGATCACAAAGTAAATCTACTCTAGAACATCATCGCCATCCATTGAAAAGGACAGATGGTATTTGAATTTTGTAGAGACTTTGCAGCGGTCTTACAATAACGGTAACCATAATGATAAAAGCCTTATATCAGACGACGCGACGTGAATCAAATGTAGCTAGTATAAGTAAAGTCATAGGCAGTAGGTAGGTAGGTTGATAGGTATATATATATTGTACTTTTCTTTGTGATAACGAATTAATCATTATAAATATTATGAATTATTATAAAAGAGAGTTGGTATAAAATCAATATCAATATCAATATCAATATCAATATCAACATCAACATCAACATCAACATCAACATCAACATCAACATCAACATCAACATCAACATCAACCGTATCGTACCTACCATACCATTCCACTCATCTCAGGCAAACAATATGGGGATGGCATCAATTACCGATCCTACAAATAGACATCGGACTTCCGGTTTCATTGGAAACTCCATATCGGTACAACCAATCACCTAGGTACCTAATAGTCATCGCTTTATCACGATTCATCCACGTAATGTCTATCTATCATATCTATCATTCAAAAGCCGAGTGAGTACTGCTTACGGCTTACTGAGTAAGTATTATAGACTGTATGCAAGGCACAATTGAAACATTGTACTACAACACTTAGGTATGGTTGGGTCGAGCAATTACCTATCTTGATAAAAATCTGTAACAGCATCTATGGGATAGGTGGGATGAAAAAGAAAAGAGGCTTTCTGGAGTTTTGACAAGGCTGGCCTGGCCGAGTTACATACTAAGGAGAGTAGGGCAATAATAGTCCAATCTGAAGAATCAATGACGAGTCAGGCTGTAAGTTATCATTGATGAGATGGTGATATATTATCATAGATACCGTGATACTTGAATAGGTCTAGAGTAGATTATAGATAATGGACTAGGTAGTAGTCATCCATCTATCATTCATAATTGAGACGGTTATGTTTCTATTCCTTCACGAAACTGGGGAATGTGTCAAATATAAAGATACATAGATGTATATATATATCTCTACCTAGTATATATATCGATCTATATATATACCTATATAACACCCCTTCGTAAATTGACTTATATCAAATATATTCTCCTAAATCATACATCACTTCCATTCATCCCTTCTCCCTCATTCAACATTCAATCACTTGATAATAATGATCAAGGTATTATGCTCTTTTGTTCACACGCTCTTGAATTTCATACCCACCAAAGCCAGATGATCTACCTACCGTGAGACACGTTCTCTTCCCTTTTCAATTGGTCAAAATATATGGGCAGAACTAAAAGGCGGTGAATATACAACCAAATCAACGGATAACATCAATGCCAGCCTGGATATGCCCCATCCATCATTCTCGAAACTCCATGCAATCAAAGTAACTTGGATTAGACATTGAACGTTGACCGTTAAATCTATTCATCCATCTTTCAATCAACTTTGGACTATCTTGTAAAGCTTCTTTTTATATCTTTTTAATTGTAAGAATCGATTTACAAGTCAATATACTTCACTCAATGCGGTGATCATATCTAATTCTCAGCTACTCTACATCTGCCATCGTCTTGCTTTACACATCTACCACATAAATCATGGCATCTTACAATGTGCCAGCGACTGCCCCTCGACCTGCGGTTTATGGAGGGCCTGTACCAATACCTGATCCTTCGGCACCCCCTGGAACTTTCGCACCCGGAACAAAAATCCAAGTCGGATCTCATAAGGTCGTTATTCAAAAGTACTTCTCGGAAGGGGGGTTCGCTCATGTCTACCTGGTGAAAATGCCAAAACCTATCGATGGGACAGATATTGCGGTATTGAAAAGAGTCGCGGTCCCTGATAAGGAACATTTGGCAAATATGAGAACCGAAGTGGAAACCATGAAGAAGTTAAAGGGACACCGCCCAATTGTTACATATTACGATTCACATGCATCACAACTGAAAGGGGGAGGGTACGAGGTATTCTTACTTATGGAATTTTGCAATGGCGGTGGTTTGATCGATTTCATGAATACTCGACTTCAAAATAGGTTGACGGAACCCGAAATTCTAAAGATATTCTCAGACGTGGCAGAAGGAGTAGCATGCATGCACTACCTTAAACCTCCCCTTTTACATCGAGATCTTAAAGTTGAGAATGTTCTCATAACTTCTACTGGTCCTTCTCGAAGATATAAGCTCTGCGACTTTGGTTCCACTGCGCCACCTCGACCTGCTGCTACGACCGCTGCTGAATGCAGATTGATCGAAGACGATGTTCAAAAACATACAACATTACAATATAGAAGTCCTGAGATGATAGATGTATACAGGAAACTACCAATTGATGAAAAGTCGGATATCTGGGCATTAGGGGTACTGCTTTATAAGTTGTGTTATTATACTACACCATTCGAGGCTCAGGGACAACTTGCTATATTGAACGCAAGTTTTAAATTTCCCTCATATCCAATATTTTCGGATCCCCTTAAGAATTTAATAGGTATATCCAATGCTGCGCTCATGCTTAAGGAGAAATTGTGCTAACAAATTCTAGCATCCATGTTGAAAGAGAAGCCAACATCTCGTCCCAATATATACCAAGTTTTGAGGGAATCATGTCTCATGCAAGGAATCGAGGTTCCAATTAAGGATGTACGTTGTTTTATATCTTTCATCTTCCATCGACAAATAAAAACTTACCATATTAGATATATGCTGGAAGAACCCAATCAGAATCGCGACAATATCAGCAATTACCAACTACCGAGTCTCCAACATCACCTCCAGTTGTGGGAGCAGTTTTTGCGCCTCCAATACAACAGCAAACAGTTATACCTGATGTCGTACCAATGCGAAGGGGAAGACCCACGGCTAATTCACAGCCACAACCTACAAAACCTAGTCCGTCTCCAATGAGAGGCACAGTTAGCGATCCATTTGCCGCTTTGGATTCTACAACTTCAGCTCCAGTTGTAGACGAAATCTCCAATCGATTTCCAAGCTTAGATCAGTTTTCGTTACTTCATGAAGGAGGCAAATTTGATTTTGGATCAAACTCACCCACAATGACATCACAACCTGTTAGCAAACGAGTTACAGAAAGATTAGCTGATGATGCATTTGCCATTTCAAATCGACCGGGGTCATCAACTTCAACCAATAAGCCATCTCGTGCTCAACAAATTCTATCCAGTAATCCACTTGAGCTTCAAACATCAGATGTACCGGCAACCTTAATATATCAACCCACACCTACTCACCCTGGTGTAAAACCATCCTCATATGTATCTCAAGGTACAATGACAACACCAACTCCTCCACCTGCAAGTACACGACCTCCTAATTTCACTGCTTCTCCACGTCTTCTTGCATCAGACCATCATCGATCAACTAGTTTACCACGAAATCAAATCGCAACTCCATCTAGAACACCGACTCTAGAAGCACAAGAATTTTTACCTGTTCATCCTGGCTTACCTCGAACCTCTTCATACAATCCACAATCTACTCATTCAAAACATTCATCATCATCTAGACCATCACTCGAAATGAGTAGACCCAGCAATGAAGCTCTAGAAAGTACTATTTCTCGAACCAAATCCAGTTTGAGTCGATCACGTCCATCAAGCCAATACTTGGAATCCAACATGGACTTTCTTCGAGAAAAGGAAGGTCGTCCGTCGATTGATTCTCAACGACGTCCATCATATTCTAGAGATTTTGCCGTCACAGATTCAACTGATGATGATCCTCAATCAAATGTCGACTTTCTTAAATCAATGGAAGACCACGAAAAGGTCAAGAAAGATAGACGTCGAAGTAGTGGTTCAAAATCCAAACGTTCTAGTATGCCTACCATTTCGTTATCTGGAACTAAAAATTTGTTGGCGGGTAAATTTGGAGATGCTTTCAAAAGATTTGAAAATAATGCTAGTGCTCCACCCGGTCCAAGAACCCCAAGTCCTCTACATGATCTAGATCGACGTGACTTGACACCAATAGCTGGATCCGAAGCAACAGATGACAGAAGTGATGATGGAACGGTAGACGACAATATGACGCCAGAGCAAAGAAGAGAAGATGAACGAAGAAGATTATCAATTGAAGAAAAACGTGTTTCTGATGCAGCAGCCGAATATCGAAAACGACTTGCAGATCGTGGTGGTGCACCAGCCCCAAAGAGTATTGGTGGTGTAACCCGAGCTGCAAGTATTCAACATAAAGTCAAAAGTCTCTTGGATGAAAATAGTCAACAACCTTCCCCAAAGAAAACGGCAGAAGGCTATGGAAGATATACCGATATACCAGGTCAACCTAATCCTTTACCAAACGGAAATCCATATGGAAAACCTTCTGTAATTCGTAAACCAGCTCAACCTTCAATTCCTTCATCCGATCTCAATTATACTAAACCTCGTCCTCAACAAATACCTCCTCAATTACCAGTTACTAAAACAGGACCAAGACCAAGTGCCCCACCTAAACCTACACATCTCAATAACATGAATACGGGAGGTGGTCTTGCTATCAACAACTCTCCACCTAAACAGTCATATCTAGCTAATAGAGGTGCGCCTGGGATGCAACCGAGATCGGACATGACGAACTTGGAAAAAGAAGAATATCTCGCGGATTTTAGTAAAAGATTCCCGAGTTTGAGTAGTATTGAGATGGTGGAGAGAGAGATTGAGAGAGAGGGGGAGCAAAGTACAGGTTTGGGAATGGGAATGGGGAGGAGAGATGATAGACCTAGGGTTACTAAGGAATTGTAATTTTTTGGTTGTTGATTTGGAAGGAAGGGGGGTAGAGTGGTTGGAATTGGAGGGGAGGGGGGAGGTGTAAGTTATAGGGTGTTGTGATGTGATGTGATGTGGTAGTTGGAATCATGGTATGTTATGTTATGTTATGTTATGTTAGCGGTACATGCATGTAAATGAGTGAAGATATACAGATAGTGGTTGTAGTAGTAGTAGGTATCTGAATTCCGAAATAAAAGAGAAAGGAAAAGAGGGAAAGATAGAGGATAGATAGAGGAATGAATTAGAAAATTTATATATATTGATAGGTGGTTGGTTGGAGTGTATTACTGAACTGAGTGTGTAGTGAAAAATTATATGTGTGTGTATCCAATTAACCGTGAATGAATGAGTGGGTTCTGTTGTCTGTTTGTTGTTTGTTGTCATCTTGGTGCACGTAAGTGGTATTAGATGATTTAAATTCTCACAGTAATGTATGCATATATGCCTCACATAAGATATTATATTCCAATAAAAAGTATGTGGAATAATTGACATTTGTATTCACTAGGTATGTAGGTAGTAAGTAACAGTAACAGTAATATCATCATCCCCGAAATCCACGAGGAGTTCTCGCTTGAATAAATCTTATCCTGTCCGAGTCCACCCTATCCTATCCCTTCCCTCGCTTCCCTTTCCCTTCCCTTCCCAGCCCAGCCCACACAATATCATAACCCCCATGCGAAACCCCCTCCACCCAAGATCCATTCTCCCCATTCTCCCCATTCTCCTCCACCCATCCCATCTCTCTCAATCATCTCTCTCAACCATCTCACTGCTCCCAACTCCCAACTACAATCCACTCATCCCCCGTCTGACAACCAAACGAAGGTGCAAGTACCACTTCTCCGAAGACGCGCTCGCTTTCCTCGGCCCATTCCCATTCTTCGTCCAGATCGAGGTGGATGTTGTCGGTTAGTTTTTCGGGGGGCGGGGTTTCCTCTGGTGCGTATGCGGAATTTGGCGGTGTGGCTTGTAGCTCATGAGATTTAGGTTCGGGTGGGGTGAAGTTCGCTTCTTTGATTGGAGCTTCGAGGTGTCGCTCTGGAAGTTCTGCGATTTGGACTTCTTCCCCGGGTGCGATATCAGGGGTTGGATTGTTGAGCTCGGTGGGCTTGGTGGACGGTTGAGGGGTGGTTTCTTTATCTGCTGGGCCTTGAGGTTGGGGCTGTGCGAGTTCGTCTCTTTGGACTACTTTGAGTATGACGATGGGTCTGGGATTTCCGAGCTCGGTGGAATTGGTTGGAGGTTGAAGAGTCTTCTTTTTCACGAGTATTACTCCGGGTTGTGGAATCTTGACCTTCTTAGCCATTGGTTGGAGCTGTGTGGTTTCGTGCTCCTTTTCTGCACTGTCGTTATGTTCGACGATAGGGCTTTCAACTGAGGAGGCAAGGGTTGCAGGAGGGATAACCTCGGAGTTGTCTTTGTTCGACTGGACATCAGATTCTTGCGTTTGCTCAATTTGCTTCTTCTCCTCATCTTCTCCTTCCATTCTACGCAACTCCTCACGAACCTCCTCTCTCCTCAATCTCTCATTTTTCTCCCTCGCCCTCACCAGCTCAAGAACTCTTCTACTTGCCGGAAAACTACTGGTCACCTTTTCAAAATGATCAATATCCTCCTGTCCGAGTCCCAATTCCTGCATTTTTCTGAGAATCTCAGGATGCTTGGCCGCTTCCTCATGATGACGTATGCGCGCGGAAGTTTTACACTCCATGCAGCCGCGATCCAGAACGTAGCGAGATACTTGCACGAGTTCGTCTTCGTGGTGTGGGTAGTTGTCGCAGTCGGTTTGAGAGGCATGGGGGAGGAGGGCTTGGGGACAAGGAGTGTGGTGGAAGATGTGGGGGGTGTTTAGGGAGGGATGGTGGGGGCAGTTGTATTCTAGGTTTGGTTAGTTTGGGGATGGTAGGGGG
>PQXN01000398.1:0-25352 GCA_004786275.1 Botryotinia convoluta
AAAGATTATCTATATAAAATTTTATTAAAATATATTCAGTTTTGAAGAAGATATTAATACATCAAAATGGCTAGTTTTGGTGTAAAAGGGTGGCCCAAAGAGGGGTGGCCCAAAAGTAGGGTACTAAACTTATATCTACCATGGCCAGTCATCTCCCACTCAGAGCCAACGACGTTGGATTCTATGAGTTTGTTGCATACCTACAGATTCAATTTACAGGATCTATCCTGACAAGCGCAATTATCATTTCAAACCTATTAGCCGGAACAGATTGCCGCTTTCATAAACTCAGTAAATAGGGCTTTGAAAGACAGAATGTGGATGCTTGTTTGTATCACAGTTCCTATTCAATACTACATGTAATCCAATTTTTTACCTCCGTTCGTTCTCAATCGGAGGTCTTGAACTCGAAGAAATATATTCATTTTACACATTTACCCGAGAAACTCAACAAAGTCCTCTGGTAGCAGCCGTTCTAGCCAAGCTCATGTAATGTAGATGTTGCTATGGCGATAACGAGCATTCGACCTCCCGTAATATGCTGCTGTCATCATAACCACATAGAAGAAGAATTTGGGATTCTTCTGAATCCTCCCAAGCTTGATGAACAGATTTCGCTGGAGGTATTACACGTTGAATTGTCCATTCGAATCCAGCGTTTCTCAGTACTTCTCAAAATTTCCGCGTTAGGATTGTGCGGAGAAGGAATTAGGCCCTAGGGCATTCTGGGGTGTTTATACGCAACCATCCCGTTTGAAGTTCTGCAATTCTATGTTCCGTTATCCGCTTTTGTCTTACTATCGTCAATTTCATTTTAAATACTATTGGATCTGTCTTTTGAACTGATACTGGCTGTTCTTCCTTGATCGGGGAGCATCTCTTGCTTCTTGATATGAAGTTCATGAATTGTGATTATTCATTTTTCAGATCTTCAGTCTTCGTTCTCTACTGGATAACATTTTTTTCTCCCTGCAGGTATGGGCCAGTGCCCACAGGTAATCTCCACAAAATTGCCTCTCAGTTCTAGAAAATTCGTCAGTCGTCATGTCGTCTACTTGTAACGCAGATTATGAAATAGCTTCCCAATTTTTATATTTCATAAGTGGTGCACAATCATACAGATCTCCTGCTCCACGTCATTGATTACATCAATCGTTCCAGGAGTATTCCAATAAGACGCATTTCTACAGCAATGAACAAGGAGAATCACTTCAATAGGCGTAACCAAAAATTATCATTAACCTTCAATCTCGAGAATCAAAGAACCTTTAATTTGAATCTACAATTTTACCATCTCCTAAATTTCATAGCTTTCATAAAATATTACATATGCCATAGCGAGCATCAACCTATGGATTTAAGTCTCGCATGCATCATCATCAGCGCCTTCATCGCTGGTGTTTCCATCAACCGCTCTGTCTACTGCACTCGACTTTCCAGTCTCAATCGTAATGGCGGACTCGGAAGTAGTGCTCATGGAAGCAATGATGTTTGATGTGGAGGTGGCATTGCTCAATGGATAGCTGGCGGAAATAGTAACTACTGGTAGAGAATATCCAGAACTGATACCAGTAGAGATTGCCGCAGTGGATACTGATGTAGCTTGAGTGTAATGCCCAGTACCATTTGTTGCACTCGATGGAGACCCACTAATATATGCACTAGCAATCGCAGTGCTCGCTTTACTAACAATCGTCGAGTATGCGCCGGTCAAATTAAAGAAAGCGGATTTGGTAGGTAAAACATAAGTTGCTGTAGCATTAATCGCAACCGTCGCATTCGTGGTAATATTGCTACTCATAACAGGATCCAAACAGCCGTTGTACAAACTATCACACATACTCACGAGAGATTCGTCTCCAGAACTGCGGCACGTGTCCAGAATGACTGCGCAGTCGTTTTTGCAGGTTGCGTAGTCGGAGTTGCAGACGTTTGGAGCTTCGAGACCAGCGAGTGAGCAGGCGTAGTATTTGGAAGAGCAATCTTGACCAGTAGGAGTGGTATCGTTGGATGAGAAAGATACGAGACAGGAGTCATAGAGTCGAAGGGCTTGGGACGCAGTAACGGTTGAGTTGTCGGCGGAAGTACCGGTGATATCGTAAACAGAGCTGCACTTGTTTTTGCAACTGGCCATTTCCTATGTTGATGTTAGTGATATTTCGCAATCAAGATTTCACACGAGACTCATTCTTACCGAAGAACAAGTATTGTCAGCCCCTCCATTATTTCTACATTCAGTGAATGAAGCCACACAGTCCTCTCCGATGGCAGCAGTAGCAGATGTGAAAGAAACAAGGCAAGACTGATACTGTTTTTGACAACCTGCGGTGAGGGCTGGATCTCCAGAGCTTTGACAGATATCGAGAGCCACGGAACAAGTGTTTTTGCAACTAGCTGCATCGGCAGCGCAGGAGTTTGAAGCATCGTCGCAAGAAAGGAGACTAGAAGCACAATCGGGGGTGGTAATGGTGGAATTAAAGTTGACAAGGCATGAGTTATATTGCATAAGACATGGCGCTTCGAGGGATTCGTCACCGGAGCTCAGACAGGTTGAATAACTTGTAGAGCACGCACTAAGAACCAGAGAGTCAGTAACCAGTGACTTAAGATAAGATGTCAAATAAAGTTTAGACTTACGATTTGCATTGAGCTGCCTCAGCATTGCGAGCATTGTCCTCTCCGGTAGATGACATATACTTGGAAACACAATCCTGACCAGTAGTGGTAGTGGCGGTTTCCCAGGCAAAAGTCACAAGACAGAAATTGTACTGTTCCAAGCAAGGAGCATAAAGAGCTGGGTCGCCCGAACTGAGACAAGTGGAATATGATGTGGAACAATCGGTCTGCATTAAGATTTTGGTGTCAGTAATAGCCTCGGTTTATATCGAAGAATAGAAGGAATTTTCAAAGAGCAAAGGTTAACGAGCTTTACGAACCTTGCAATCGGCGTTATTGCTTTGACATAAGCTGTCTTCATTCCCCTCATTTTCACATTCGGTGAATCTGGAAACACAGTCGGTATTATTCAACAAGGTGGTAGTGTTGAATTGGACGAGAGCTGAATCGTATTGTTCCAAACATGCCGATTCATCAGCTTGACCGCTAGAAAGACATGTGGAATAGTTGATGCTGGCGTCGTTCTTGCAAGTTGCTGATACAGAAGCACATGTATTCGATTCGCCGCCTTCATTTCGACATACTATAAAAATTTGGAGTTAGTAATTGCCTATCCGGAAGAGTTGTGTTGCTGGGTATAGGTGACTATCATGGAAGCAATAAACAGTTTAGCTTACATGTGAAACTGCTGACACAATCTAGGGCAGTTGAGGGCGTGAAGGAGTCTAAGCAGTTATTATACTGATTCATGCATAACGAATCATCAGCGCTTCCACTACTGAGGCAAGTCCCATAAATTCCACTACACTTGTCCTATACAAACGTCAAGTTAGTCATTGGCCATCAAAAACGTCGATTCTTAACAAGCAAGGGAGCGGCCGGGGTGAATGGAAAAGGTCATAGAACTGCTAAACTCTAATAGGTTCCCGAAACGAGAATGAAAGGGGCTTGGTCTTAAAGGATAGAAGGGATGAGGGGTGTGAGAAGGACAACTGCCTGTGCCACATGATTTTCCGCGATGACCGGTACCCTTCAAGTCTGCACGTGATGTGAATCTTCAAATGAAAGGACAGGAAGGAGATGAAGATAGGGGAACAATAAGATGTGAATTGGAATGAGAGTTTTGAGACGTGCGAGGATACACAAGACTGGGAAAGAGGAAGTTCCCGGTAGACATCGCTCACGTGAAAGAAATAATGGTACTCACTTTACACTGTGCTGTGTAAGAGTTACATGTGTTATCTGCGGTGCCATTGGCTCTGCAGGCCGAAAATTGGGAGACACTATAAGATCAAGAGATTAGTATGTTTTTCATACAGAGAATCTTCTGAGGAACCAAGGGGCATAAGTCGCGCATCAAGATAGCAAAGCGTAATATGCAAAGTAGAATATAATCACAAAGTCTGAAAAGGGGGACCGAAGAAGCGAGGAGAACTTTATGTCTGATCTGATGTTACTTACCAATCGAGGTTAGATGAAGATTCTCTAGTGGAGAAGACACTGAAAGAATCGAGACAATTGTTGTATTGCGTGCTGGCTGCCGAGGAGTCTGAAGATCCACTAGTGAGGGCTGTGGCATAAATTGTGCTGCATTTGTCCTTGCCTGGTTTTGTTAGTCGTGTATTCCAACTACAACCTTATCATATGAAGGCACCCTACATTGAGCTGCATAGCTGTTGCAAGTATTATCTGCCTTTCCCGAGTCGTGACAAGCCGAGAAAAGAGATGCACAATCCTTTCCGGCCGAATCCTCTGGTGTGGTGAAGATGGTGAAGTCGTTCAAGCAAAGATTATAGGTATTCATGCATGATGATGTATCTGACGACGAAAGACACGATCCATAGCTATCGGCACATGAATTTTTGCACTTTGCATTGTTAGATTGGCACGTGTTGTCGGCTCCGCCCTCATCCAAACACAGTTGGTAAGAGGAGACACAAGATGTAGCACTGGAACTCGAGCTTTGAGCGGCAACCAGAGTAAAGAAACCCAGGTTGATAATGGAAGAAACAGTGGTCCTCATTTTGGCGAGGAATGCCGATTTATGTTAACGAAAGTAGTTGTTTTGGTTGCAATATTCGACTGGAAACGACAGACTAGATAAGTTGGAAGGAGAAAAAAGATATAGACAGAACAATAAAAATGGACATGGGAATGCCAAATAGAAATAAGAAAATTGATGGCACTAACCCACTTCGACAGGCCATCGTTGATATCGTGTATACTTTGTTTGGTGGAGCTGGTGGAAATACGATAAATTCTTAAAGTTATGGAGTAACCATGCAGTATGATCATCCATAAATAGATATATGGTCCACAACAATTCCAACCTTTTTATTACGCCCTCAATAGTGGCTGTTGAAATTGATTGAGACTCGAAGGAAGATTCCATAACATTATTAGTTACAATTTGAAAATATTTTCAGTGCTTCCTCGCAATTGAAGTTGCTGAGGTGTATAGTCGTGATCAATGAGCGATGTGGGTTTGATGTTTCAACGGTTCATCCGATCTCTCCGCTCGTATCTTTCAACCTCCTTAATTTCCGACAACCGCTAAGATTCGCGTCTTCTTCGGCTTGGTTAACCAATCTCGGAAACTAAGCGGAACAAGGTGTTTCCTAGGGGAAATCTCTAAGGGGAGGTGGATTCAAAATATACGAAGCCAACAAAGAAAACATGCGTTGGTGTGTGCATCAGTCCTAGGCTTGTTGTTGCTCCATTGAAACATGCCAAATATAGTTTTTTAGATAGTGTACCTGCCATGGATTATCAATTACCGAACAGTCGAATGACGATGAGAATCGACGGGACTTCCGAGTCTCCGAGAGGCATGAAGAGCTTATCAGGAATCTTCTGATAGGCTTGGGCAGAGAATTTCTTACAACCTCACTGTTGCATTTCCAATGTTTAAATTTTAAGGGGTACGCGAGTTGAAAATTTCTTTCCCATACATATTCCACTTGCATTCGGGCTAGGCGATTTTTGATGGAGCTTAAGGTATTCAAAAAAATCGCTCAAGGACTGTGAGATTTTCGTATGCGCTAGCATTTCCATCACGTGTATATCACGTGAATAGATGAATTCATCAATCTCAACGCAAAAATTTGCTGGTATCTAGATATCTCTGCAAAGGTGTTTCAATCCGCACTCACACACCTCAATCATGATTGGCATCTAATTGTTCCTAAAAGCTCGCGACTATTCCTGTCACCAAGGTTTTTACCTCTGGACTAGACATGTATCAAGTAAGATAACCTTGAGCAAGTTTGATGGCAAGCAACATTCTCAAGAACAGAAGTCCTCAATCCAACACCATTGAAAAGTACAAGACGATGAATGATATGTGCTCTCTCTTATCATTTCCAGATTGTGATTAAGAGACGTGTAAATGCACGGGCCAATTCTCAACTTAATTTCTTGAGCTAAAAGATAGGTCTCTCTGTACACCGGTGAAATTGTACGTGTCGGCGATAGATATATTGGTTTATATAAGATATATTCACGCCAACTATCACTCCTTGTTTATTCGACACTGTCGTTATTATATTTTGCAGTTCCAAACTTCCACTCAAAAAGTTTCTCAATGAATAATAGACTAGTACATCACTAGCTCACCTCAATATCCCCAACAAAATGTCTCTTTCGAAACTCACCGGCTTCACATACTCAAAGTCTCTCATCTACTTTCTTCTTTTTACTCTTACGTTCTCTATTTTCTCTTTTTCTCAACAATCTTTTGTCCTTGGAGGGAGATTACGTCCCAGATTCCCACTCGAGTTTATAGACTTTAGAGATCAGTTGATGAGGTTGGGGAAGGAAGTTCATCTGTGGAGTGTTTTACGTATGCCTGATTAACAATATTTCTTTCTTCCATGATGCAGATTTATAGTGTGTGAGGCTTGAGGTGTACAATTCATTGTATAATATCGCTACAAACATTGCAGAAGCAACTCGGAGATCAAAGTGATTGCAGCTAACATTGAATCTAGCTGCTGGAACCCTTCTCCCACTTCAGTTTCTTCCGATAGTGAGGAGGAAGTACGTGAACTTGCATAGATATTTGGGAAGAGCCTTGTTTTTGATGCTACTGGTTGGCAACACATGTTGACGATACCCCTATCCTCCTTTTCTACTCCTGCTAATCACAAAAGAAGGTGCTTTTGGGATTGCTCATAATTCCTTCGGAGGGACTCTCGAAACTAGAATCTGGGTATATACACTTGGTATCATGGTATTTTTTGCTTTACTTAAATCCTGGGTTGCAATTAGACAGAAAAGAATTGCAGAGCATCGAGTTTGGGCTATCAGGACTTGGGGGTGGACAGGTTGTGTAAGTCAAGACCATTATTCCCTCCTCTCTGCGTTCGCTCTCAATTATGGCCCAAAATTCAATCGAGCTCATATCTTTTATCAATCTTATCTTATTGTCAGGAACTAAAAGTTCTTCAGATCTTCACTATGCGCTTGTTCATGTTCTTCCTTGCCCGATTTATTCTTTCGCCACACACCCGCGATTTTTATTCCGTCACCACATGTTCCATTCTCCATGAATTATACACAACTCATTCGCACCCCCTTGAGCTTATTTCACAAAACTATCCTGCATGTGAGAATACATTATTGGGGCTATCAACACATGAAGTACACATTTCAGTTCAACTTGGATACTATCCGCCAGAACGTATGTCGATGACGATCATTATGGTATTTGGAACGTCGGGATGGCTGGCAATGGTACTGCATATGGTGGCCGTGGAGTGGTGGTTGCACTGGAGTGCTAACGAGAGCAAGAAAGATGCCATGAAGGTGAAGAAATGATGAAACAGTGCGCAATGGAAGTTTAGTAAATTTGAAGTCTGATGCCACATCTGTACTTTGAGAATATGAAATTTTTCATTATTGACACGAATAATTGCTTGTTTGTAGCTATCTGTCGATAAGTTCTGCCTTCGAAGGGATGCTGGGTTAATTGTAACCTATGGTTAAAGTGAAAGGAGGAAGTAACGCTTCACTCGGAATGTTCTTTCTTTCCACAGTCAATAGAGTGTAACCATATCAAATTTTCTACATGAGAACCTCTTACCATGAAACATATCTCTTTCTCGACGCCAACCTTAACGAGTTAGCATTGATAAAAACATTCTTCCATTGTTTCACTTACAGCTATCAATTCCTCCGTTACGGACTAAAGATAGCAGTCCTATCAATCTCAAGACTATAGAGTCAGACAAAGTGCTTGAATCAGAATGTAGGCCTTGATTACTTTCATAGGAAAATATTTTCTCCTTAGCTCAAGACAGAGTCTGATTTGTTTACAACTTTCCCAGGCCTCATTTTACGACTGAAATCCCAGAGAAAATCGACTCCCAGGATGAATTCTGGGAAACTGGAATGGAAAATAAAGCAGCCAGTAAAAAGGTACATAGACTCGCGACACTTTGAGTCAATATGCCGATACCTATTTTCTAGAACAATCGTAGCACACACCTTGTTTCGGATGGGCTAGATACTTCAGTGAAATCCGCAGAATTGGAAGTAAAAGAGAAGGCTCAGAGTGTAAGTGGTCATTCATTTGTTTCGAAAAAGAGGGTTTAACTGACTACTCCGGTACAGAATGGAAACACATCGATCGACTTCCATCCACCAAAAATTGGACTAGAATCCATTGAATCTAAACGTGAGCGTGGGCGTTCTTCGAGCACAACGCAGCGAGCCTTACCTACAGTACGTCGTCATTCACCTGCAACACATCCTTGCTTTGAGGATTATGCAAACCATATGGCCTATCAGCCGAACGTCCCTCGCTTGCATAAAACGCAGTTCATTTGTTTTGACTCAATAATGGAGTGGCGTGAGTCAGTGCTCGATGAGTACAACACCTTCACTGAAAATAGTTTGAGGTGGGGCGTAAATGAATTGAAGGTTGGACGAATCCCAGATGATCAGTCACAGAGTCTAAATGGCGTTGCATCTGCAAAGAGTCTTGAAACATTCAATCATTACGGCACTGTATTCTATTTGAATATTTACGAAGAGGAGATGATGGCGGCGTGTCTTACATTAGTCGAATTGAGCCAGCCTTATAAAGAGAAATATTTGAATATTTCATCAGAACACGATCGAGATTTGATCTTATCGACGGAACAAGAATTGGATGCATGTTTTACGTTAATCGGATTCAAAAAGGAGCGTTGCTTCTTTGCTTCGGATGAAAGCGCAGACCTGTTTCGTAGAGCAAAAAAATTGCGGGGGTTTCAACGTGGATTTTGTGAGTTTCTCTGCGGATGGGTTTGTGTGGTACAATGACTCAAAAAATTTTAGTCGATCATACATGCGAACAGCACTCTACGGATAGTCCGCAAGTAAAGGAAATTGTCATGTCTGACACTCGGTAGATGACAAGTGATCTAGATATTAGAAAGAGGGTGAGGAAAGGAAAGGAAATGTGATTTGGGAGAAACAGTTGATCGATATGATTATGAAGAACTGAGTTAAATGATTGGAGTATGAGCCCAAGGGATTAAACAAAGACAAGATGAGTTTGCCAATGAATGACCGTAAGGGAATGGGGTATGTGCATGATTCACAGGATACTCATAGTGCAGTAGTTATAGTCCAGGCGTGAGATGCCTTGATGAACTACATCTTTGAAAGTCTTGACTTCATTGGAAACGTACAATTTTTGTTCAGTAAAAAGTATGCATAATAATGATGATATTTCTAAACAATTCTTCCACTTTACGGGATGTGATTATGTTCGAAACTCTAAAGAGTTGGATCGTTTAAGTTAAGATCTAAATGTGGACAGGTCGTAGTATCTTTCGGTTTTGCGTGGAGAAGAATGTGCTATTCCCCCAAAAGTTCTGATAATCATCATATCCAACACAAGGGAATTCATAGTGATTTGAGATGGACAATAACAATGCATTAATAGGTCATTCATTATATTCCTAGATTGATGTGCCCCGAAGCATGATTATGAAGTATCTCGTCATCATTAACCAGTAGCTAAATGTAATCCAGAGACCGTATGCTCCGTGTTGATAAAGAAATCGAAATGAACCAGTGTACCGTTGCTGTGCCTCCATTGTACCGCGCCATCAAATGGAACCCCGCGGCGAATAACTAGCAGAGTTGTCTGCGTCACATCACTCGATTATCAATGGGTGACCTTTGTCGTCGTTGAGATCGAAGACTAGTTTGAAGAGTTAGTTCAGAGCCTAAGCAGTGGAAAGTTGTGTGAAACACTTCGCAGTACGCTTTGGCTCCCCTGCTGTCGCTCACTTGGCCTAGCCATCTAGATAGCTTCCACTGTATTCATCGTCTTCATCATCTTCTTCGTCAGGAAAGACAAACTGAGGATTCTGAGTAGCTTCTGCTAAAGTAACGCTCTCCTTCTCAGCCTCAATGATTACCCATAATTTGTGATAGTAAGAAGAGGCGCAAGAGGAAAGTACATTTCCGCTCTTGGGGACGAGTTTGTCGGGAAAATGCTCCGCGTGAATAGCCTGAATAGCGTCCCATGTCATATTCATCGTCTTTTTTAAATGCTGAAGTGGTGCATAGTCTACATGGAAATCATTTGTATTTAGTAAGTTTCTCCCAACAAGTACCGCCAAGAACCCCTGACATGAGTAGGACAGAGGATGATGTGACGAGAAATCATTTGGTACTCACGGTTGCGGTGGAAAATATAAAACTCCAAAGTCTTCTCATCTTGATGCAAGAGAGTTTCGGGCTCGGGAAGCTCAAGCCAAGGAAGCTCGCGACCTCGTTGTGATTTCTTGCCAAGAGATTGGGCGGCAGTACGATTTGACTTGAATTTCTTGTTGGTGTCTTTCTGGACCTGAGCCTTGATTCTGCCAATAATGGTGTGTTTACTGATAGCATTGATTCTTCGAGAAGCAGCGCTCATAGTGACTTTGCGAGGTTTGGCGGTGGATTTCGAAGATTTGATGGTGGTTTTCTTGGTAGTGGCCATTCTTTGATCGGGTAAGGGGGTGCGGTTCATTATAGTTTTTCCTTTGAATCCTGTCCTTGTGTTGTTTTCTTCAGATAACTTTGATATTGTTTGCTTAGTGACCTAGATGGATAAGTTTCTTGTACGGTGGAGGTGGGGTGTCAAGCCTACTTTGGTATTCAGGGGTCGTTTAGGGAACCAATTAAAATTGGACTTGTCTTAAAATTATGTCTGGCTGGTTGCTAGCGAAACAATTTCAATACTCTTTATTGTGCGAAATGTAGGAGATAAGTCTAGTATATTTTTATTTACATGGTGAAAAGCATTCTATCACTGGCAATAATCGCAATTAAACATGCAAAATCGGGAGTCACCCACAAATTTGATCAAGATGTTGCTTCAGAACTATTCAATACACCCGGTAGTCATTGGAAAGCGTAGTGTGGAGTCAGAACCATAAGTTAATTGATTTG
The DNA here is from genome assembly GCA_004786275.1 of Botryotinia convoluta. Classification (NCBI taxonomy): domain Eukaryota; kingdom Fungi; phylum Ascomycota; class Leotiomycetes; order Helotiales; family Sclerotiniaceae; genus Botryotinia; species Botryotinia convoluta. The sequence goes on from PQXN01000398.1 coordinate 11,050, forward strand.
ATAATTGTTTGTGAACTTAAACTACGCGCAATGCTCTAAATTAAACGCCATAGCAACCCAGAAACAACTTGACAACATGGCATTGAGCCCTGGCCAAAATTGTTAAACCTCTAGGAGCAATGTTAGAGGAGTTGCAATAAAATTTATTCTGCGCATTGAGATAGCTGAAGTGCATTGAATCATCCTCCACGAGCACTATGACCCGCTATCATACACCATATCAACTTTAAGCTTGATATCGACGATTACCAGTATTGTTTTGTCATATCTCTATTTATGCTGGAAGATCCGTTGTCGATATCATTGAAAGCTACGTTGCAAATCAGCTCAGAGCTACAGAACTTAGATATATTAAACTTACTTGGCATCTGTATTAACCTTCATATAGAGACGCGAGAGCACGAAACTGAGTCTCAGCAGCAAGGAGTTTGGCAGCCACAGTTTTGCATTGAGCAGCGGCGTTCTTAAACTGAACGACAACAGCTCTACTAGTGAACTCTTGAAAAGTAATACCTTCAGCCGCAGCAGCCGCAGCAGTTTCCTCCATTTCGTTCAACGTGGCAATTATGTGAAAGAATCTGGCATATTTTGATTGAATTCCTCCCAAGCTTTGAGTTGATTCATCTGGAAAGTGAGATCTGTGGTGTTCAAGGATCTCTTCCAATTCGAGATTGTCTATGTGACGTAAATTTTGGATTGGCTGAAACCCTATATTTCGAAGAAGTGAAAGATTTGGTTAGCTTTGATCCCGTCAATGATGATTTGTAGCGTGTAGATTAAAGTTATAAGAATTTGATGTGAGCAATAGCTACTTACAATCGCTGATCAATCTATAGCACTCTTTATGATCCTCGCTCAAGTGCTTGATATCCTCGGGGTCGCAATTGATGAACGGGAATTTGCTGTTGGGCTTATGAAGTTGGGATTTCGGCTCGACGTCTCCAAAGATAATAGTGCAGAGTTTTTTGATACGCTTATTTTTGCTTTTGGTGTCGATTTTCTTGGACTTGGATTTCTTCACTCCAGCTTTGGGAGCCATCTTCTTTTCAAGTCTAGGAAAAGAGATGCCATCACTACCTGTGACCTTTTGTTTGCCTTTGTCCTTGGCCATGATGTTTGTGCTGTGACGCTGTTGAATGATTGAGTTGTTATTTGCGTTTCTGTAGACTTGCTGTGTTATTTAACTCTTTTGTGAAGTGAGGTAGAAAGGAGCTAAACGAAAAGAGCTAGGTCATTCAGGGGGGCCAACAGAAAACAACCCAGCCGTAGTACCTGAGAACTGTCTCTTATTGATTGCTAGGAAAAGAATGGAGAAATTCAATCTGTTGAAATCAAAATAGCCCAGAAATGTCTTTGGGATGCTCACTCTCTTTAAATTACAAAAAGCAAAAAGTACTATTATAATAAAATAGTTAGGCAGGAATCATCCATTGTACTCTCACAGATCTTCCCACTATAAATAACTCTAATTTCTACTTGCGAACTTATCAAAGTCATGAAAAATTAATAATTTGATTTGACCACGAAGAAATAAATACTCTCAATCACCCATTGTAGTCTCTTGGCAAAGGACAAATTAAATAGATAACCCAGGCTGACATGTAGTTGTGACCCATCCTCCAATATACAGTATTTTGCGAAGCTGCCTGCAAGAGCGCGGACCAAAGTCGCAGTAGTTCAGTCCTATTGCACCAATCGTGGCTCCTACGAGGTGAGAGCTCAGATTTGCGGAACAACCTACTTAACAGACACGATAGCCACTGAGAACGGCTATTCCCATATCGACGACTTGACCGCCGAACGCTTTGTTAAACCCTGATAACTAAATTTCTCCTAAGCATCACCCCACAAGAGATCAATAAAGTTGATTTTCTCCCCACCGGTGGCAGCAGGCACTGCATTGGTCCCCGCGACCAAAACGGTGTTTTCCTTTCTCGCAGACCTAGGTTTCTCCTCTTTGGATCTCTCCTCACTTTTACGCAGTGCCTCCCGAATTCCTTGCTGATACCGTGTATTTGCGTGAGCAAAAAATGCGGCGTCTTCTGCCCCCTCGTATGGATCAAGAATTCCTCTATAACGTGGTGGAGCTGGTACGTATCGTTTTTGGGGGGCCTGAGCTGGAGCGTAGCTTTTCACAGGAGCTGTTACCTGGGGCGCAAGACCAGAAGATGGACGATAGATCGTAGTGTCGCCGGTGTAAGTCCCATCTGTGTAATAGTCATCGCACATATATGTGTCTTCGCTCTCAGTTACATAGCTCCAGTTTTCATCAGACATGATCACATCTTCAGGGGAAGTTGTCTCTTGTTCACCGAGAATATTTCGAGAACCTGATCCGCTTTTGTTCATTTTTTCTGAAGGTAAGTTTTTTTGATCAGAAATGCTTCTCGAATCGCGTTTTGGCAGCTCCATTGAAGTGAAGTGAGATGCTTTGTTATAGATTGATGGTGCGTGGAAGCTGATTTGTTGGGTTCTGAAAGGGTCAGATCGAAGAGAAACGAGGAATCGTTAAGAGATCTTTGTGAGAGGGAAGCTTATTCTTTTCGTATGAAATTGGAAGAGTGTTCATGTGCTTTTGTAGCTGAAGGAGACAGACATGGTATCAGGAACTTCGATGAAGACCGTATGAGTGGCATTATCTATCCTTGTTTTGAGCCAACTATTTTTGGAAACATGCTTTTGGCTTTTTGGTGAAACTTGAGTGAATAGAGTGAATGAATTTTATGGTGTGAAAGTGATAACGCGCTCTCGATCTGTCGCGTCAAAGCTACCTACCTCACCTTATCGAAGGATGGACGCGGATTATTGCCTTTTTCCAGCGTCGATGGAAGATGCTCTAGATAAGTTTTCGGGTACACATTCATTTGACACATGCAGAATCTTCAGAAGCAAAATATGTATGAGTAGGGACACTCCGCAACAGAGGTAATTCTATGTTGCTGATATCGCTGTTTCTTCAAACAGCTCTAGTCGGTGTCATAAAATCTTGTGAGTAATTCTCGAACGTGAGCTCACTTCAATGTCACATACTCAGAAGTTCAAATGTATAGGAAGCAACTCTTTGAGTGGAAGATTTAATTGAATATTTATCACAACATCTCTACTGCATTTAATTGTAATTCTTACATAGAATATTCTTCTGGAACAACTAGAAACGGGCCATCATTCAATTTCGTCAAGTCACCACCATAGAGTCCTATTCTACTGCATCATCTGTAGAACGCATAAACCGCTCTAAAAATTGAGTTTCTGCCAATATCATAGAATGTACCAGCGAAAATTTAAATTCGTGGCCCGCCTCTACAGCACAATACCATACGATTCTCATACAAAAGCAACCCAGGAACAGCAAAAAACTCATCTATCACAAACTTCAAAAAGAGCAAAGGGACTCGGTGTCTTCTGCGATACCATATCCTCATATGACTTCACAGATCAGCGTTCCTTTGCCAGAAGCAAGAACCAGAATATTCAAAGCTATCACGATCTTCCTATTATCCAGCATGCCTGTGCCTCGAAGGGTTATTTGTCGATTTTAATTATATCTATTCCTACGTACTGTTAGTTAGGTCAAATAGATTCATGATGAAACAATTGTATCATACCTGTTGCATCGCAGTCTGTGGCTACTTTGAAGATTTCTTTGCTCAAAATCTATGCTCCTCATCACTGAGATCCTTAGATGGGGTTTTGGAGCTGTTTGAATCAATCTCTTTAGACTTTGTGTGCAAGCTCTTGTTGTTTGGTAGTCCAGACAATCTACTTCTAGTAGCTTGCTCCTTGCGCTCGGTGTCTGCAAGAGATAACATTCTCTGAAATCTCTCATTTATATTGTATGGATTGGAAGGTTGTTCATTATCCATAACTGTGTCTTGTTCAATAGATTCGGTCAATAAAGGGCCCAGTAATTCCCCTTCAACAGATCGCCCGCCAAATAGACGGCTGTTTACCGGGAATCGGTTTCGGTATTTAGGCGCACGATCTCTTGGGGGTGAACGAGAACGTGTATTCCTCCTATCCTGCCCCCGGAGTGGTGTTGGACTGTACAATCTGAAGTTCGATGTATCCTCAAAGTTGTTCGGAGTTCTAAATGTTCCGTTTGATTGAGAAGTTACTGCTGAACGAAGAAATCGGCGTTGACGTGGTGCTCTTGGTGGAGATAACATGCGTGTATTTGGTGGAGTCTTGGGTGTGATATTTTGCGACTTGTCCTTGTGCGAGGCGATCTTAGAAGATGCCATAGGACTGCGAGTGGAGAAACTTTGTGTCTTCATGATCTGTATTTCTGTCTTGATAATCCTTTGATAGAGTATTACAATTGTGGAGAGGTTGTCAACCGGGGATTTCGATGATGCTTAATCGATGAAAGTTTATTGGAGGAGAGAGTTACAGATGAAAGTTTTGTAATAAAAATGGATTGGAGAAGAGGAACTTCTCATCGTTATATATCTACCTGGTATCTACCAATACGGTCACGGTTATGTGCGCGAGTTCATGAACGCGATCGATGAAAATCAGAACACCGTAGTGAGGATTCTGTTATCTCATGTTTTGTGACTCTTCTTCGAATTTATACATGTTACGGTTGTTTTCATAAGAAAATTATGTGCTCTGGAAAGAGATGGGCAGATAGTACAATGCGGCTGAAGTTTTGAGGCGGAGAGCAGATTTTGTGATTTCAAGGGGTTTGTCACAATCTATATAATCACCTCCAATTCGAGTTATTCCAAGTAAAAATTGACTATTGGAATTGGATGAATCAAAACGCTACAATAGAAGCTTGTTAGAAGGATAGTGTTTGCCTGGTATTATATATATAGAGCTCTGCGTCCTCAAAGGATACGAAACCTAGCATCTGCGCTTTTGCAATACAAATCATTTTATCAAATTAAGCTAATTCCGTGGGAAAGACCAATTTCATCCGCTATCTTCACATGCATAGTAATCATTGATGTGTTTACAATTGTCGTGTATTCCTATTTCGTTACTGCTACCCCCGTCAATAATCCAAGAAAAGCGCTCCTGAACCACTTCCCTGTAGACTGAATAGAGCGCTAGGAACCTTGAGAATAATCCCTATTCAATATATTTTCCGTGCAGCCCAGAAACATGCTACTAATTCCCATCTCTCCACGTCTCGTCCATTTGCGTTTCTATCTTTCCAACGAGTGACTGTAGGCGAAGTCATCTCGAGTCTCGGGTATCGATGAAATTCCTCTAGGATTTTTAGGCTGACGACGAGTCTCCTCAAGAAGTCTCAAATATAGAATATCATGATGTAGGGGCAGGCTTTGAGCCGCTCTTTGACTGCCTAAAAGGTTGTTTCTGGTACGAAGCCCTCTCTTCCCAACCGTTGGCGAGGGAGGTAAAGCTCTTCGCATGTTGCCGGGACACGAAGCTTTTACCTGGCTCGAAGATCCTAGTGGGAATATCAAGAAGCTAGATGGAGGTGTCTTGAATCCATCTTGTGCGGAAGCGGTCTTGGTCTTGCCTTCTTTTGTGTTATTTGGTGTTGTCATATCAGTTTTGTCGGTAAATTTGAGACTATTCATTTTAGAGTTGTTGAAATGAAGAACAATCTGGACAGATACTTATGGAGTGGAAGAACAACAACTATATATAACTATATCCAATGAAAAGATCACGCTTAGTGTCACTGGAATTGCAGATACAATCATGCGCGCGAGTCTATGAACATGAGAAACCAGATTTCTCCCGTAGTGTGCAAAATTACTGAGAGCTCTGAGCCGGATGGCTGTTTTGAAAGAGCCGGGAGGTAAGCTATAGTATCATTGTCTTAGAAAATTGCAAGAATTTAAAGCTGTGGCATGATTGATGCGTTTTCGGATAGAGACGAGAATTTGGATGCATGGCTATCCGTAGAACTATATCTACTCAAGTAGGCTTTGATCTAATTTTTCCAGATTACTAATTTATATACAACAAATCACTATCACGATTGAATTCGTACTCATATTCATGTTTAAAATAATTTCCAACAACTTTTAGGTGAAATGTCTGATTTGTTTAAAGGCTGCTTGTCATGATTAGGGGTACAATTACTGTAGTTAAAAGTCAGCCGTCGACTGCCAAGCATCTTCTTTATATCCCAAGCCCTCGGTGCCCAACTAATTAGCATTCAAAAGTGTTTAAATTCAGTAACGAAAGAATGTTACATATTTAACAATCCAAGCTACAATCCTTGAAGAGTAGTATCTTGTTTACAAGTCTGATCAGAGTCTATAATTTGAGAATATTCTACCAGAAATCGCGCTCATCTTGGATTTTCTTGCCGCCTTTGCAGAAAGTTATGTGAATTTGTGAATGCACTGTGTTCATTGATTTAGGAACAGCCGGACTTCAACGTGGTATCTTTCTGAATTTCAAATTTAGTGCGCCAATTTCATGAGAATATTGACATAAGCGAGATTATTACGCGCAGAGGTAGTTCAACGCCTTCTTTCGTTATCACCAGTCCTTTGATATATGAAGCTTGTTTTGAGCAAGATTATATATGAGGTCTATTAACTACCAGCCATAAAAATAGTAATTTGTCCCGTCTTCAATTTTCCAACGGAATTCACTATACAACGCATTTCGACTTTGTGAAGATTGCCGAATTGACATGAGCTAGGTCAGATACCAATGAGAGCAGGCGTTTATTAATCCATTTCTTTTAGCCTATCGTCAATTTATATAAAGGTTATCTGAATTCAATATCAAATTGAGTTTAAGGCTCCCGTTGTCACATGAAAAATGAGTTTCACATAATCAGGAATATCTTCACACGCAGCATAACAAAGGCTATGAAGCATATTCTTTTAGAATTTAACTGAATAACGCTATAACTTGGATGATCATTTTGATCTTAGACAGGGAGAATTGAAATGCAAAGAGACTATAAAGATGTGCTGCATACAGTTTTGATGTCCACAGATCGTTTCATCATCCATGTATGCCCATCATTGAAACATCTTTGTAACTATCGCCACCAAAAGACGAATTTTCTCCATTCCGTGAGACATATAGTCAGTCACTAATTAAAATAAATAGTTCTCTTCTTTCTGTGTTTCGCACGGAATCTTGAAAGAATTCTTGCACAGCTGGCCAGTAATAGCTCGTACACCTCCACAATTGTGACCGCATTTTGACGAGAAGTGGTTGGTGCGATGTTAGACTCTGGAGAATGTAGCGGCTCGGATCCAAAGCCAACTTTACCGAATTTATCTCGCGAGCTTACATTGCTAGATGTGTTGGACTTTCTTATTTCGTTGTCTGTAAAATTTTCTCTAATTCAGCCTTTTGATTCCCCTTACATTCGGATCTTTAAAGTTATTTGCTTACTCTGTTAAAAGGACGATTGCAACGGGAGGTGGCAAGTATACCCCAAAATCGTGCATTTGGATCAGGGGGCCCGTAGTAAAGGGCACTCGTGTCTACTTAAATTGCGTTAGATTAGACGATACTAAGTGAATTTCCTATAATTTTGGTGTGGCTTACGATGTGCGATATCCTCTTTTAGCTGATCTTTCGCTGGCTTTTCCTTTTCGACGGGGACAGACTGAGGGGTCTGCGGTAATTTCTGAGCTGCATTAGACAAATCTGAGCTGCGGTCTCTGTTGTCTTCTATAGCTTGTGATGCCTTCTGTTTCTCTTTGTGATTGGAAATATTGCTGTCTGACATCTCGGATAATTTTCTGACTGAAAATTTTGGAAGGTAGTATAGCTGCTAAGTGGGTTTCAATGGATGATAAAGTGAAGAAACGAAGACCGACTTGATGAAGTGTTGACGCTGTAACGGTTTTGATGTAATATCTTGTGAGCTCAAATTCAAGTTAATTTATAGCATATTCTCTTTTACAACGGCCACAATCGATACGGCAAGATTCCGAGAATCATGAAGGAGCCGAATAAGCATTGAAAAATCTCCGAGCTTCCATTTCTTCTTCTATTTTATGATACCGTACCCACAAGGTAAACGAATGAGAGGTTGAAGATTTAACTACTTCTAACTATACGATGCTTAGCAGTTTCACGTAGCAGTGAGTAGGCCACTAAAGCTTCGGGTGCTTCCATGGGAATTACCGTCGGATTTTGGAAATGTTATATGATCGGATTCTTTTTCTGCCCCCCCCCCCCAATATGTTATGGAAAGGATTCAGAACCCGTCATTTCTGAGTAGCTAACTATCAACCTCGGCTTCTGAAATTATGTGATACAGCCAACTGGGACTCTGCGCTAAATGTCCTTTCCAATATTTCAGAAGACAACTAATCCAGACTCCATAGATACCTTAAAGAATGGAAGTTATTAATGTTGCAAAATATAGTAATGCTTCATTTGGACCGTCGGGGAATATAAACTATGCTATAAAGAACAGTCGGTGAGACGTAAGTTCATCGGCGGCTAGATGGCACAGCTAGCTAATCCTTGGTGAATTCAATGAAGCTACACTTATTAGCAGAGAACAAAACCCCAAATCAGCAAACCAATCTTATTTGAATGCAAGGATTGAGAGGAATTTATATACTTCGGCTGGTGAAGAGTTGTTTACTTTCCGACACGTCGAAATTGTCACTTACTTTTTGCAGACGTTAAACTGAGTGATCATGAGGCATCAATGTCACTCCCCCTCGGTGTGTTTGATTGATGATCATGTGAGAATCATCACATCCGTGATCAGCTTCCACCTTACCTCTTTGCATTCATTTTGTTTTCATATTCGTATTATCACCACTTATCAAATTTTATTCTGTATCCCTGTGGTGGCAAAGTTAATATTCTAGACAAAGAGAAATTCAGTATAAATCCCTATACAAATTTTTAGGTTATACATTATAATATTAATATTCCTTTTGTTATAAACAAAGCGTTCATTTTGTTAGTAACGAATATTATTAGTTCAAAATGGAATTTGTTTATTATTGAATTTTTATGAAAAATAACAATATTATATATACAAAGTCTATATTCCTTGAAATCAATTATAAACAAATATAAAAGTGATATTGCTGTAATGTAAGATATATTCAATTTTCTAATCAGAATCTAAATTATTCTTTAGAATCAAAACTATAAATCTATTACAATGATTTCCACAATCCTTTGTAATCTTTATTTTCCTAATGATATTCCTTATTTCTTTCAATTTTATAGTCTTTAATCTATTCAATCTTTTATTAATAAAGCTATTAATTATTAAGAAGTTCTATTTCCTATACTTTTGTATAGAATAAAATTCTTATATTATTGTAATCTCTTTCCAATTATAGTTTTGAGTAATAATCTGTATTCTTTTGTATCGCTCTATTACCTTCTCTTCTAAACACTATTGTATATATAAGTTATCACAATTCTTTATAGAAATGTCTTGCCTGATTATAATCCTTATTGTTCACAATGAAGGAGCAGGCCAGTGGAATGCATGTAATATTGACTATGTAGATTAATCATGCTTAAGTAAAATCTAACTATGAAGTGGAAGTAATATATACATAATAGCTAAACGCACATACCACAACTTCCAACACTCCCCCAGAAAGCTTACTCTCTCAACTTTAGTAGTTAGCTTTGAAGCCCTAGCATATTCTTGAATCTCTCAAATATCACCCTTATATATAGTTTTATTAATCTATCTACAGCTATATTACTTGTATTGATATAGCTAATATTAATTAAATGTTTTTCTATAAGATCTTGAATGAAGTAATAATATATATCAATATGCTTTAATCGCTTATATAGATATAGGTTTTTGATTAATGCTAGTGTTTTTTGGTTGTTTTTGAGCATTTGAATTGTGTTATTATTTCTGATATACTTTGATTGCTTTAAGTCTTTCAAGAGTTGAACTACTTATTACCCTTGTTTGATAAATATAGCTATGGAAATGTATTCAACTTTTATATTAGATATAGCTATAGATATCTGCTTCTTGCTTGCCTATAAGATTGATCCATTATAGAACATTACTACCCCACCAGAGATGCTTTTTCGATCAATTCTATTGCTTGCCTAGTCTATATCGATATATACTTTGATAATATATTATAAGAGATTATATTCTTTACAAATATCTAATTGAACTCTCCTAGGCCCAAAATGTAGCTTTTGTTTGATAATCGATCTCAAATATCTTATAAGGTTTTTGAGTATAATAATATAGTGTTTGGCAGGATTAGATATAGCTTATACTAATCTCTCGAGATCGAATACAATATCCGATCTAGTATAAACTATAGAATGGATTGTATTATTGATTGTTTGCTGGTATTTGTTTATATTAGTGAATTCATTATTCGATAATATTGATTGTAATTAATTGTAATTCGAGATTGATATCTTTTTAGAAGTATATTAACTATAGGAGATCCCGAATCGAATAAGTATTATATCTAGATATTCTTCTTGATTTATAATTAATACTTTTTTTGATCTGGTATGAATAATATATACTCCTAAGATCTTACTAATCTCCCTTAAGTCTTTGATATTAAATCGAGCAGAAAGATTGTGATAAAACCATTGAATATCTTGTTTGTGTATAGCAGTAGTGATAATATTATCTATATATACTAGAAGAATTAGTTGATGCTGATGGTTGGTATATAGATACAAATCTGTAAGGCTTTGTGTGAAACTCATTTTGATTAACTCTCCTTTCAGAAGAAGGCTCCAATCTTTATCAGCTTGCTTTAGCCCATAAAAACTTCGAAGTATATATAGAATATAATTGCGATTAATATAGATACCTTAAGGAGGTGCTAAATAGATTTCTTCTTTTAAGTGTGATTCAGTGAATGTGTTTTTGATATCGAAATGAGAGTACTCGAGATCCTCTCTTGTAATAATTATAAGGAAAAGGTGAAGAGTGTTGAGTCGAATTGTGGGAGTGAAGATTTTATTGTAATTTTTATTTAAAACTTGGCTGAATCCTTTGGCTACCAATCTGGTCTTGAATTGTTCTATCTTATTGTCTTTTGTTTTAACAAGAAATATTTATTTCATTGAAACTAGATTGCTCCCTTGTAGTAAAATAAATTTTTCCTAAGTATTATTCTTAACTAATAAATCTATTTCTTCTTGAATTACAATTTGCTATTCTTTTATATACTTTTTGTTTGCTATTGCTTCTTTATATATATTAGATATCTTAATCCCGAGAATTTCGGTTACTAGCAGGGCGATTTCAGCTTCTGCTAATGTATTTACTAAAAGAGTTAAGATTTTCGAAGCAATTTCATTATTTGTTTTCTTCTTGAATCGATGAATATTTGGAATAGCAATCATGGCGTGTTCGATCGGTTCTATTGCTAGCTCATTTAAGGAGGCAAGCAAAGCCCAAATGATTTTAGAATTTCTCTACCCTTCTACATTATTGTTATTGCTTTTCTTCCTCTTCCTAAAATTATATCTCGAATTTGGTAATGTAGAAGTAAGTGCAGATGTAGGTGTGGTAAGCGGTAAAGTTATATTAGGTAATGTAATATTAGGTAATGTAATCTCAGGTAATGTAACCTCAGGTAATGAACTCGAATTCGATGGTATAGAATTAGGTGGTAAAGTTATATCAGGTAAAGTAACCTTAGGTAAAGTAACCTTAGGTAAAGTAATATCAGTTTTTTTGTTTTTTTCCCTTACCAATCTTAATAAATTATTAGTCACCTGTTGGATATTTCTATAACGTGGTTTATCAGTGCGTGGCCCATATCAGCATATGGCCCACCTCATTTTACATACAAAATTCGTCTGTGCGTAACCGTGCACTTTCTTTATTTCTTTATTTATTAATTAAATCTTTTAAAAATTGAATATATAAAATTTAATTATAAAGACATTATAAAAATCTAATCCCTTTTTAAAAAATCGAATTAATATAAGAGTTATTATACAAATAGTTTTTTTGTAACAAAAATCGTGACAATTTCTACTTTTTTCAGAATACAATAAGAAAATTTATATAAAAACTATATATTCAAAAGATTAAATTTTTATTATTATTTAATATTCTTTTTTATCAAGAAAATAATGATTAGTTATTAAAATATGATTATTAAAAAAAGCTCAATTTTGGTGCATTTTTGAAGTGGGCCATATGCTGATATGGGCCACGCACTGATAAACCACGTTATATTCTTTTAGTCTTTGTTCGTTTTGGTATTAGCAAGTGTATTTCTATTGAGTTTGTGATTATTATATCTGGTGATATTGATGAATCAACTGGAATAGACAATGATTCAGGGATATTTTTAGGTTTGTTATGAGATCTGCGATTAGATCCTATATTCTTGGTATTTTGTGATTCAGCTACACAGTTTCTGAGTTTGAGATCCAGATCCCCTCCTTTGTAGCTTTCGTCGATTATAATACAATAAAAGCGGTATGTGTAATCTAGCTCTAGTGAATAAACCTTTATATGCTTGATGATGTCTTTTGAGTATTCTAGGAATATCCCAATCCTTGTTGTGTTGCAGAGTTTATTATGTCTTTATCCTTTTGGGATAGTTTTGGGGTTGATATAGGTATAATATTGACTCCCTTAGATCTTACATATATTAATATCTAATAATGTATCTGTAAATACTTCGAGTAGGCTTTAATCGATTCTATTCGCATTTGAGCTAATACTAATGCGATTCCGAATATATATATCATACTCGACAGCTTTATTCCAAAACTCTAATAGTAAGTAAGCTTCTTTCAATATTACTCTTATATCAGCTTTTGTAATGCATATATTGCATTTAGCTAAACCATTTTAATAAAATAATATAATTATTATAACCTCTGATTGTATACCAGCCTTCCATTCCCAAATGGCTTGAAAAAGCTCTAATGCATTATCAATTCTAACAGCAATTACAATTCCATCTATAGCAAATTCAATTTCTTGCTTCCAAGCTTTTAATAAGGGTATTGTATTGCTTTTCTACTTCAATAAAATAACCCAATTTATTCTTGTAGTATTATCAATAATAAGGAAAAAGTATTTATATCCTCAAATAGATCTTGGGAAAGAGTTAGTAATATCGAAATAGATTAATTCTAGTCTTTTGGATTTTTGTACACTTAGTTGGTTTGGGATTCTGTTAGTTATTTTTGTGAGAACATATACTTTACAAATATCAAGAGTTGAAGGGATCTTAATAGGTCTCTAAAGTGTAATAACTTTATACAGATTCCTGATTTTATCAAGGTTGAGATAATTGAAGCGTTTATGCCAAATAAGGTATCTTTCCTTTTCTATTATAATTAATTCTTCGACTTCCCCTTTTATACCATCAATAATCTCTACAGAAAGTACAAAGAATACAGAATCTTTGTATCCTGATTTCATATACAAAATAATATACATTCCATCTTTTATTATAGCTTTAATAATCTTATTATTCTTATCGTTTTCTAATATAAAATATATCTCCTTAAAACTAAATATACCCTTGAATCCTGCCTCACAAATTCTCTTACCTGAAAACAGATTTATTCCCAATCCAGATATATATAGCACCCCAGCTAACAATATCCTTATTCCATTCTTACACACCATATCCACTATCCATTGTTCATCCAAATATATAGCTTCTTTATTAATTATTATCCTTTATTACAGAGTATAAATTAGATTTCTAAAGAGAGAATATTAATCAGATATATATAAAATGATATTAATATCAGCATATCATTACAATAGAGATACCTTACTAATGCTTTCTTTAATGAGATAATAATATTTGGAATTAGATTCATTATCGATAATACTTTCAATAGCATCAAAACTTGATTCAGTAATATAAGCCTTATACTCCCTACGCTTTTTGTTTCTTCGCAATAGGGAAATAAATTGTCTTCTTTTGTATTTGTACTTTGAATCGGATTTCAAAAAACATTTGACACAATAAAGCTAGAAGCATTTTAGAACTGAATAACCAGGTTTGTTATAGAATTTATAAATGACAATAGATATATCAATCTCCGAATTTGTACTAGCCTTGCACTAATAATGAGATGGAACATATTTCTTTCCTTTTATAAGATATACTGAATCTCCAAAGTTTTATATCTCTACCTCTTTAACCTGCAAATACTTGATTTTATTATCAATATTTAAAATAGAATTAATAATACAGATTATATCAATAATAACTTTGTATTTATTAGGGAGAAACAAGATCAGGCTTTGAAAGAGTGATTTATCTATATACAAAATAAGTCAACTACCCCACTTTCCGACCACCCCCTGTTTCCGACCACCTAAAAAATTCATATTATCTACACTTAAAACTTTAATAACTCAATAACTATTG
>PQXN01000399.1:0-25311 GCA_004786275.1 Botryotinia convoluta
GTTTTGAAGAAGATATTAATACATCAAAATGGCTAGTTTTGGTGTAAAAGGGAGGCCCAAAAGAGGGGTGGCCCAAAAGTAGGGTACTAAACTTATCTCAACAGTATTTATGACTGGATGCTTATGAGTATCGGACTGTAATTTGGATAATCAAAGGCCCTGAATTTGGTTGCAGATGATAGCAGTATCCTTGAATTTCACAGAAAATGATGTTGCACCGAGCTACATCTAAAGAGCTAATTCATCTTCGCTATCTCCCTGTGGCGGTGCTAATATATCCTCGCTCCCCTGCCATTGAGGAGGCATCGGTGGCAACTCTTCGTCTTCTTCCGCCCATCCATAATCCTCGTCATCTTCACTATCCGGAATCTCGAACTCGGCTCTTTTACGTTTTTGAGTAGGGAGAGCGACGGCGGGTGCGAGTCTAGGTAGTAAAGGAGAACCTCGATTAGGTGTAATGGAGGAGATACCCACTTTTTCAATGACAAATGCAGCAAATATTCCTCTTCCCTCGGATAGAATCGTACCATCCACTTTAATAACTTGCGCGAATCGTACACCATCTACTTTATTCCCTTGATCATCGTCCCAACCCCAATCTCTGAATAAAGCCACTCGACACGCAAGGCCTTGTTCCCATGCAGTAGCTGAGATTGATGGTATCAGGGCTGCGCCTAGGCCGGATCGCATTTTGGTTACACATTGAGTGAGTATTATTATGGCGATATTACGAGTGGTAGCAAGTTTTTGGAGAGCACCAATGAGGTATTGGAGAAGGGGAAATTTGCGCGAGGAGGGGTTGGGAACTGTTAAGGTTAGTTTAGTGATAGAAGGCAACATGAGAAGATGAGACGGATGCAGCTGGTAGACATGTGATGATATGAACATGTTTGGATTGTAACATACCTCCTGGCTTTTTAGGAGTAGATGTAGAGTCAGCATTCCGGGGAAATGCACTATCGATTAAAGTAGGAAATGAATCAATGATGATCAGACTAGTATTTTCAGGGGGAAAGTTTTGTGTGGTGTGAGTAAGTAAGGCAAGAAGATGAGATAAAGTGGGCGTTGTGAAATGATTGAAGTTGCTTAGAAGGGTGTCATCATTGAGAGGTTCTGAAGATGGAAGTTTTTGTAAAATTTGACTGAATCTAGGACCTGATATTGGATGTGATGCGTCTGGGAATGTTAGTAGATTACATTCTGGGGGTCTCTCATATTAAAAGTGGCATACATGGTAGCGATTATAAATAATCGAAATATGCCTGAAGTGGGAATCTAGCAAAGGAATTCGAAATACAAGATGATAGACAAATAGCAAATGCTTACAAAAGAAATATCTAATAGATGAAAGATGACTTACCTACCCAAACAACATTGTCATTCTGATGTAAAACTCTGGCTGCCAAATGCATACTACATGTAATTAGCATACATGGTCATTTATACGGACACTTGAGTGTGTTCCATTACCCCAGAGTAGTTTTGCCAACGCCGGGTGGACCATAAATTTCCGACACTTTTCCTCTTGGAATGCCTCCATGATTTTGATCCGCACTTGTGGATACTTGCAATGGATCTTTATTTTGGAGTGCTAAATCCAAGCTTGTCAAACCGGTGGGAATACAACGCGTTGGTGATGATTCTAAATCTTGCAAAGCTTGGGCGGCGGAAACTGTAGGCATGCGATCTTAGAATGTGTCAGCCTATCACTTGTGTTGTGTTGTGTTGTGTTGTGTTGTGGCGTAAGGAATTGTGATGAAATGAGTATTTACGTGGGGAAGATGAAGAGAAATTTGATCTTCCAGGGCCATGTATGGATTGATAATCCATTGCCGTTTGCTGTTGCACGGGAGTAAAATCCTGTAGGATGAAAGATGATGAGACAAAGTGATTATGGTAGTGATGATGAAGGAGAAAAGAAGTTATTCGCGTCTTGATGTTGCATTGTCCTATGGCTCAAGATTCGATTCAGGGTGGTAAGTAATTAAGTTGTAAACTCGAAAGCACGTGACACTCACATTCTAAAAATAAATCCCAAATTCAATCAACTGAAAACATAGCGGTAGGTAGGTAGGTAGGTCGGTAGGTAGGCGTGTAATGAATTTTATCTGCATTGACGATCCACCACCCACATATTATTATATCCCCATCCTCCCCAGATCATGGCTTTATCTTAACTTCACATCTTTCTTCCCTGTCGTATTGATTATAGTTGCTTACTAATACCATGGCCCTTCCCAAATAATAAAATGTAACCTCGATCACGTGATGTGCACATCTACATCTCATCCTTTCTACCTAGGTAGGTAGGTAGGTAGGTAGGTAGGTATCCTTTGCCATGATTCAAACTAATTAATGTCTTTAAAGATATTAGCGACAAGTTATACAAGGAGTGCAATCAATCTCTTCCTTTATAAATAAATATGTTGGATGGGATGGGATGATTAAGGTAGGTAGTAGGTAGGAGTCTCGAGGGAGTAATTTACTATTCACCTAGGTCGTATCATTTGACAATCCTATCTGCCTTCCTTCCTTCCTTCCTTCATCACCAATTCCTTCGGTAGGGTTGGGTTGGGTAAGCATCTGAGCAAATATCAATTATTAAACCGGAGGCTATGCTAATATAATATGTATTTCTATGTATTTCAAGGTAAATAAGTAGTATTCGATGACCTATTATCCAACCCATCCTTCCAATTTATTTTTTGTTCTTGCTTTTCTTCATTTGCAGCTCTCTCACTCTTTCTTCCCCTTTCTCTTCCTTTTCTTTTCCTGAGGTACTCACATACTCCTAAAAATTGTTTTGTTTTCTTTCGTTTCGTTCCATTCCATTCCATTCAATTCAATTCAATTCAATTCAGCTGATCTTCACTCATTTTGACCCTGACTAAACTTCCAACCAATATCATCATCATATCCAACATTCACTTCCAACACCATTCACAGATCGGTGTTCGCTTCGCATCAGATCATCTTAGTTTCGAAACATATTCCACTTTTGATTGGTTCACCACTTACCCTTAATTTATACCAACATTACCCTACCTAGCAATTCGAAACAGCCGCCCCCATATTCTTCAAGAGGCCCAATTGGGAAAGATCGGACGAACCCCTCGATGATACTTTATATTTTCCACCCGAATAAATCTTCAAAACCTTCAAAATCTTAAATCTTTCTTTCCAATTTCAACACGATCCTCTTTGAAATCATCTTCAACAACTACATTCACTCTCCCAATATTTTGTCCCTCTTTTGGGTTTGGATGATTCATTATTTGGCACCGCATCATATCTTGGAAACTACCAAGAGTTTCTTCCAAACTATTTATTTAGTACCCGTACTTAGCTACTTACTAAGTCGGAAAACACCTTGTTTTCTTGATCTTTCAACAGCTTGATCTTAATCTTCATCTTTTTTTCTCCCTTTCTCTCTCTTTCTACCTCATAATCAACATGTTTCCCAAAGGTTTTTCAAGAAGCCTTCTCCTGGCATTTTCCGTTTCTCAATCCGTATCTGGTCTCAAACTCGATACCTCTGATCCAAGTACGTTTTCTTTTTCATCTTTGACTCTACAGTACTTATAGCCCCTACTGACAATCGTGTGTACAGCTTCAATCAAAAATGCAGCAGGTACCATTGCATATGGCCTCATGAAATATTATACCGGCAATGTCACCAATACACCAGATACCATTGCAGTACTGCCAGCGCCGTACTACTGGTGGGAAGCTGGTGCCATGTGGGGAACAATGCTCGATTACTACCACTATACCGGGGATCCTACCTACAATGATATTACCACACAAGCTTTGGCATCTCAAGCTGGCCCGCTCTTCGATTACATGATGCCGAACCACCAAAAGGATGAAGGAAATGACGACCAAGCTTTTTGGGGAATGTCCACCATGTCTGCTGCAGAAAAGAATTTCCCAGAGCCCTCCAACACTGGGGGATTTACGTGGGTAGAATTGACCGAGAATCTTTGGAATACCCAAGCTGCTCGTTGGGATACGTCGGCTTGTGGTGGTGGATTGAAATGGCAGATTTTCTCATTCAATAATGGATATACATACAAAAACTCGGTTTCTAATGGAGCTTTCTTTCAACTTTCTGCACGTCTTGCACGATATACTGGAAATCAAACATACGTCGATTGGGCAGAAAAGGTTTATGATTGGACTACCAAGATTGGATTTATTGACTCAAATTTCAACACTTTCGACGGTGCCGATGAATCCAAAGCTTGTACCAATCCGAATAAAATTACCTGGAGTTACAATAATGCCCTTTTCCTGTACGGAGCCGCTGTCATGTACAACTACACCACCAGTTCCACTTGGCAAACACGAACCGAGGGTTTATTAAAAGCCTCTTCCAATTTCTTCACATCCGATAGTGTCATGTACGAACAAGCATGCGAAGAAGTAAGCACCTGCAACAATGATCAATTTTCCTTCAAGGCATATCTCGCACGATTCATGTGGGCAACTACTCAAATGGCACCTTTTACAAAAGCCGCTATCACGTCATATCTCACCAAGTCAGCATCCGCAGCGGCTAGCATTTGCGTTGGTGATGCTAATGCTTGTGGTACAAAATGGTATACCGGATCTAATGATGGAATATCCGGCCCTGGACAACAAATGAGTGCTCTGGAAGTCATTCAAGGATTACTTGTCTCTTCCGCCGCGCCACCAGTTGTCAAAGGCCAAGCATTTGTTCAATCAACTTCTTCTTCTTCAGCTTCTTCTTCGCCAGCTTCTTCAGCTTCTTCGACTTCTTCATCTTTCTCATCCGCCGTCATTAGCACCAGCAGCACCTCCAGTGTTTCAAGCCACAGTAGTGTGAAAGCGACCACTAGTGCTACCAGCGCCGCAACCACTGATTTATCCACAGACGTAATCGTGACCGATACCATCCTGGAAAGTACCACAGTTCCATGCTCGACTAGTTCTTCTTCTACGGTATATTCTTCCCCTGAAGTTCCCTCTTTCACCGCACAGCCCTCTACACTTATTTCGGAAGAAGTAAAATCTTCCACTGCAGTTCCTTCGTCTACTTTGAAATCATCCTCTACTATTTCTTCTTCTAAATCAAAGACTTCGACTTTTGCTGTTACAACTCCCGCGCCTGTTCTCGATACCACAACTACAGTCAGTATTCTCCACAGCACCACTGTATCTTGCAACACATCAGTATATGCCAACTCTACTGCTTGGTTTGCATCATCCTCATTTTTGTCCAGTCGTCTTACAATTGCTTCATCGGCCCCTGTTACTGTTACATCTGCTCTGCCTGCGTCTTCCAAATCTTCAACCGCCTTACTGATTGATAATACTACACAGCGAGCGCCTACCATTTCGGGTACCGGTTTGAAAGGAACTACGAGCTTATCAACAACAGCTTCGGCCTCGGCGATTAAGGCTACAATCACGGCGGCTGCTGGAAGAAATATGGACATTTCGGGATCGGGTTTACTGGCCGGTGTGCTTGGCTTGGGGCTGTTATGGGCTCTTTAGGAGTAGCTTAGAGGGCCGGGATGTTGACACAGTATGTAATATAGGATAGGGGAGTTGGGTGTACAAAGGGTATATGATTGGATTGGAACGGGGATTGTCAAAAGCTGTTTATACTTTTTGATTGACAGGCTTCTCTATTGCCAGATCATCCCAGTTGAGCTTGAGGCATTAATCTGGTGGAGTTTTTGGTCAAAATCATACTGGTGTTTCTTTTGTGGCGGATACATACATGGATGAATAGATTGGAGAAGATAATGATGATTCTAATCTGGGGTAGACTGAAAAAGCTTCTGAGAAGATTTGTATAAAAGATACCCTAGATCGATAGATATCAAAGATAGAAAGGAACTAATTTCATTTCAAACTGCTTATGATCTATCATGTGTGGCATGTATTGACTTTTTTGCTTTTAATTTCGACCAGCATCCTTCGAACCTCCACCCACGAATGAAAATCTACTCTATGGTTTAACATTCATCACATTAAGATCAAATTTTTACATCTGAATCATAAGCGAGCTGATAATCATTCTGAGGTTTCCTCATCATTTTAGAGACTCGCACTATAGACCACTATGAATATCCGTATGAGTACTAAACTAAACCCCCGATAAATCTTTCGGGATAGAATAATCATTTCGGAAACTTAAGGGTCCATTTTGGGTATAACTTTATAATTGAGAGATGATCTGAAAATGAGTCGTTAGAATCTTTAGACTTTGAATTCTATGATTATAGATTATCTATTATTTTAATACATTAATCTATACATTGGTCTATTATAAGAGTTGCTATGCTCTATGGAAAAGGCGACGATTAGACTAGTAATGGCTGACAACCGCATTGTTATAGAGCTCTTGTGCTTGGGAGCGGGAATGAGAATGGGAATGTAGAATGTAGACACAAAGAGGAAACCCCTTGTGATCCTCCCCCCCCAAGTCCTCTCAGAATCAAAGAGCTCATTTTCTTATATAAATACAACATTTGAACTACTTTATTATCATTGAGCTTGGTGAAGGAACTTGATACTATACAAAATATCTCCGCTCAAATTTCGGCAGAATGTTTTCCTCGCAGCCTCTAAAAAATTCTAAGTGGAAAAGGGGCTGGATAGCCACATTTGATTGTTCCGGAAGAAATTGAACAACTGAAGTTCTTCTTGAACTCTCACTAGGCCTTGATATATTTTGAAGATGTCGTATCAGCGGATGCTATGCCTGCCCTCTTTTCTTTTGTACCGTACCATCTGAAGTGCTTTGAGGTGTGTCGATATCTGAATGATAATGGAATATTCAGATATGGAATTAGATCCTAGGTGCTTCTTGTTGGTAGAAGATGTGATGCAAAAATGTTGGAAGATATCAGATATGTCCCAACAACTCAGTTGATTTGGATCATTGGGGTATCGATTCAGCTCTGCTTTTGGAACGATAGGAGCTGTGAAAATTTTGGGCACGATTCGGAAGATCTCAGTTTCTGTATTGGAATGGAATATTCAAAAGGGGGTGTAGCTCAAGGAATCTTGCGAAGGGGAAGTACAATCTTTTATAAAAGATCCGATGCGTTTCAAAGTCTGGGTTAAAGTCGAGGATTCTGAGGCTATGCGTGTAGTTCATGGCTTTTCCTGAAGCACAACTGAAGGTCTTAGGGAGTAATCTGAAGTGTTTCAATGTCCACTTGAAGTCGATCATTCAACAGTAGACTGAGAACAGCTTCTGAGAAGATTAGTAGAAGAGAGCCCCTAGATCAATAGATACTATAGATGAAAAGAAATTAATTTTATTTCAAAATGTTTATGATTTATGATGTGTAATATATATTAATTGTGTGCTCACTGGCGCCTGTATTGTTTGAGTGCCCTTATACCCGAGAGTAGGAGTGGGAATAGAAATACAAATGTAACCCCCTCTCCCCTCTTTCAAGGCTTTTAGTTATTCCAATTCATATCATACGATCGCTCTCATACTCTGATATGTTACCATATATTCTATCCTATAACCATATGATTTAGCCTAGTAGAAGAGACCCTGCGCCATATACACAAAATTTCCGTTAAAACCTCGATAGAGTGATTTTGCCGCTAGGTTTTAAAACATTTGCTTTGCTTTTAATTCAGCTTTCAGTAAACGGAAGAATCAAAGAGCAAGAGTTTTGATTTATCTTGTCATCAATCTTTATTATCTCTGTCTATCATTTCCGGGGTCGCTACCTCACACTCAATATCTGCAATCCGGCTTAATGCAATCATCTCCCGCATCCCAGCAATGTGTAGGTCCAACGCCGAGGAGAAACAAATTCTCATTGAAGCACCCTGCCACATCATGCCATCCTTGATCAATCTCTTTTTGCGTGATGCATGGGCGGGTTTTGGGATATTTGCATGGACGTGGTGTAACCTTGGGCTTTACTTTTTCTTTCTTCGTTTGCCACGGCCAGGGTTTGGAAACCACGAGGACTACTCTTTGGGGTTCTTTGGACTCTTGGGGTTTGCTAGCCTCACCACGTTTGGTCTTCGTGGGGGAGGGAGAGGAGGTGAGTACGACGAATGGTGGGTGGATTTCGGGAGTGGTCATGTTGAACGGGACCAGATCTCCGTCTATAGTAAAAGTTTCTGGAATCACCGCTGCGGTGTTCAGGTTGAAGAAGGTGATGAGAGCGAAGACACATGCTTTTGAAACCTTCATTTTGACAATGTATTCATGAAGATGTTGTGTGAATCGAGTTGTGTAGACTTTTTGCGTTCGACTTGTATGTTGAGGATATTTTCTCGTGGAGTGTGAAGTGAAGAAAAAAATATTCTTTATGTAGTGAAGAAAATGAGAAGAAAGGCACTAAGTGAGAAAGGATGGACTAATTTTTGCACTTCGTAATAAACTTTTTCTCTCTGGTCTTTTATCTCACGCACTCATCCTCGATAAGTGCGTCAAAAATGGACAAAAACATACATCTGTCATATCTGTCAAAAAGTTTTGATAAATAGTGTCACGCGATGCCAACTTCAAGAAGCAGATCATTGCACCAGACTCGCCTAAATTGATTAGGGGCACATCAATGACAGACCGTTGAACTTTGACGCGAAGCTAATAAGAGTGACTTAAACTTCAGGCTTGGAAAGGTTAGCGAGCAAGGTGTCATTATGTCATATTTCAACTTCACACGCTATAATCGTCATTGATAGTTGATCTACAATTAGATTTTGAGATAGAGGTAAACTCATCTTTATTCCTCTAGTACTAGCTTGACATTATTTCTTAGGATACGTCTCGATTTTCTCTCAGATCCATATGAAGACCTTGTAATTCTCACTTAACAATAGAACTTTGTTTCCTTTTCTTCGTAGCATTATCTTTAACCTCCCCCAACCCTAAATTTAAGATTACAGCAACTGGATCCTGAGCTATTGATTAAAAATAACTCGATGCTGCCAATGAAGGGCGTTGTGTGCGAAAAGATTATCAAGTCCTTTACTTGCTCAGCGCAAAACCCAAAAAGGAAAATCACAAAAATGAAATAGCCAAAAAGGAACCTGAGTAAAAAAACTGAGATCCCGTGAGTGGATATACTATCATCATTGCTTGCGACAAGCATGCGTCAAGTTCATTATATCAACGAACAAGGAACTTGAATACTCAGGATGCATTCGAATAACGGGAAGAAGTAATATTGGGTAATATTGTTTTCAAAGAGGGCTTGTTTGGGATTTGGAATAGATCTGTTAACAATTGTAACAAATTCGTAGTATAGACTCGCGAATAAAAAAAAGGTCACAATCGATTGAGGTTGTATTGACGTGGAGGGGAGGGCATCAAATTAAAACACACAGATCTGACTACAGATTCATTTGAGAAATGAAACAAAATTTACAAAAAATAAGACTGGACACAGGCGGACTGTACAAGAATATGTCAGGCACCTTAATGGCTCATGGTTTTCATGTAGAAAAATACGTAGCCTAGATCAAAGAGGCCGCCGCGTACGGTTGCATGGATAGACATTTATTGGATTGCTACCAGAGAGAAAGAGATGTTGATGGGTGGCGTGGGAAGATCCAGGAATGACCAAGATGAAAGGATCACAAAGCAAAGGAAAGGTGGCGGACAAAGAAGAAGAAGGAGGAGGACATGTGAAAGAAATGCATAGACGGGGAGTCAAATTGGGAAAATGTGGGATTTTAGGAGACAGATTCATGTGCCATTACATGAGTGATACCTGCCCTTTAGGAGCTCATATTCTCCAAGGATAATTCGGATAGCTTCTCGTAGATCCGTGGCTTGTATGACCTGAATGATAATATCACATTCGTAAGGAATAATATACCTCAACACTTTACTGATGCGCTGGTTCAAATGATTTTACCTACGTGCGCGTTTCGTAATCAACATAAAGGTAGTGTAAAGTCAAAATATTATGCATATTGATGTAGTTTACAGGAAGCGATCGGGGTGTGTGTGCGCTGTACACATTACTTTGAAGCCTCAGTGTCCAGATCCCCACCTTCCTTTCCAGTATAATTTTTACTTTGCTATACACTAAATCTCTTAAAGTATCTTTTATTTTTAAAGCGCAGCCTGTCTTCAAGGTGCTGTACCCTTTTTATACACAACTCTGACCTAGAATATTCGCTGCTGACGCTAAGGACGTCAAGAGGAGCTTATATTTCTAAAAGGAATTAGATTTTTTGGATCTAATATTATGTGAAGAAAATGCCGAATGTACCTTGCTACATCCCTTGTGCTACATTATCCCCCGCAGTTGTAATCCGCCGATCCTGCCTATGCGTGAAATATGCTGGGGATGGATTCGGGCCATAGTCCAAATAGATATGTAAGAGGTAATCGAGACTGTCTGTCCGTAATCTCGACTCGAAGATACATGGCACTGAATATCTATGACATATTGGATAAACGAAATAAGCGGCAGATTTATCGGACATGATGTGAAAATTTGGAACCCTCCGTCGATCTCGCCGGTCTTCAAATTGCGGGTATCTATGCGTTTGGAGACTACCATGATTGTTCTCTGGTGGAGCCTGATTAGGTCGGTCTCCATCGCGTATTGAGATATAATGATCCCTTACCGCCAGTGGCTTGGCAGTAAGGCCTCTTCCTGTGTGTGTAAATATTGGTATCACAACACAATGCTCGCGATATTTTTGAAGAACAATATATTTACGTTCTTTCGAGAATACAGGTCCAAAGACTGTGTCAGTTCGGTATCTATCATTTTGTTCCGGGATTGTTCTGGCAAAGTCGGGGTAGTGTTCTACTGCACATATTACGTCCCCGTGATGGTAAGCACCTGCCATGTGTACCGATCCGTACCGTTCCATCCTTTTATATGGCGCTGTTTGCATTATTGCTTCGTTATACAATGGGGGTGGTTTACATTCGGGCTGTTTGTCTCCCGCAGCTTCATAAAGCTTCTTATCAAGCTTCTGCTTCTCTACGTCGTCTACTATGATGGTGCTAGGAACTGGATCGTACCAAAATGGATTGTCTAGCATTGCTTTCCCATGTTCCCAAGGCTCATGAGGAAATCGAGGGAGTTCATAACCTTCATATGGAAGTTCCATCCTAGGATCAGGCAAAGGAACAAGCTGCCCAGAGGTTGGCAAAGGTGCTGTTGCGGTTACTCCAGGTTGGCCGGAGGGCGGTATTGATGAAACAGAACTTGCACCCAATGGTACCCCTGGCTGGAATACGGGCGCTGTTCCTTTTAACGGAGCCGGTTGACCTCGGCCCTGTGATGTCGGCATGATCACGGACGGGTTCAGGGCTCCAGCTGCAGGCCTATGTGCTAATGACACATTACCCGAAACTGTTCCAGCATGGCCACGGCCCCGAGCTGGCTCATCCCCTCTACCCTTTGGAAGAGCCAGTGAACCTCTCGCTGCCCCGCTATTTGTACGAGCTAGCCCATCGCCTCTTCCAGAGGCACTACGATTCAATCCTAACTCATTACCCCTCGCAGAGCCACCGCGACCCCAAGCTGCTGGTGAACCTCCCCGCCCACCACCGTCTCCCTGTGTGCCTCCTTGATGAGCCATTCTTGAATATTTTGATTTTCTTTGCAAACAAGTATTATTAGGAATACGCTTGACATAACTGCCAGTCCGTGATAGAATATGATTTTGATAGAGCATGGCAGTAAACAAATAATAGGCTAGAATTCTTTGTCACTATAGTTCCGTTTTCGGCTTTCGGTACGGCGTAGATTGTCTTCAGTGAATAAAGACAAATTGTATTGGCCTAAGAGATTGCCGTATAATCCAGGATTTTGACATAGCAAGTCAAAGGTTATTTATATTTCAAGAATGTAGATTCAACGAACTTCTTGAAACAATAATAAACACATTACAGCATTATCAATAAGTTTTCCAATTTGTGAGACGATCGCCGGCTTAGAAAGGATAAGGTTGCACTCATTCAAAAGTGTTCGACCAGCTTTCATCACAAACCAAAAGAATGGTTCGAGTTATACAGTCAGATCAAACAGTTTCGTGGTGGGGATCGTGGTTTCAAAGCTCCAAAGCACCACCAATTGCACCAAGGGTCTCAACTAGTGATGACGTGGAGTTTCTGCGCAGACAAATTAGAAGTCTCGAACGTATTATCCGTGAAAGTATTCATTACACCACTCAACGCGAAGATCCAGATATTTTAATAGCAAGGCAGACAATAGAACAGTTGAAACAGGAAAGAAATGACGAAAGAGAGCGAACGGAGCGACTTAAGGTCGACCTCGGAGTCGAAAGAGAAACACATAAGGATACTAGGCAAATGGTCACGGAGCTAAAAACTGAAGCCGCCGCTGAGAAGCAAAACATGGCTGAATTGAGAAATGAAAATAAGAACCTTCAAAGAGAGATTGACGATCTCAGAAGAAAGGAACGGAGTGAAAAGAGAAGAAGTGCAAAGCACGATGACGATGACGACGAACGCGACAGTCCCAGTAAGTAAAATAGCTTTTCTCCCCATCTAGCAGACCTTAGGCTAACAAATGGGGAATAGGGGCGAAATCTTCAACAGACTTGATTCATGTGAATCTTGAAGGTCGAGAATTACCAGCAACTGTACTCACCGAAGAGTTGACAGAACGTTGGAACGATGTACTACAAAAACATTGGGAATATACGACATGGATGAATAAGCTTGTACAGTTAAAGGAGGCTAATGAAGATCTACGGACGGACTTATGGAAGAAGGCTTTGGGACCAGAAGAGGCCGCGGCTCGTCACGAAGAAAACCAGGCAATAATAGATACCATCATACCCCGACGCGATGCACTTCTTGTGTCAATGCAACCTAACACAGAATGCATATTCGGAGATATGCGGAAAACTTTGAGGAAATATGACCTATATCAAGAAGGAGACCTGTTCTGGAGAAGAGTTACGGGTTCATTTGGTGAGACAGATACATGGCTAGATCCACCGATACTGGGCAAAGAGGAAGCATTGATTATATTGAAAGACTGGAATAAAATATGGAGGCAAACGAATGAGGGGTACAACGAGAGTGATTGGGAAGAATGGGAAAGGGGACAGGAAGGGGGACAGAAAGGTGAAGATGAAGAGGAAGAGGAAGATTACCTGGCTAGTTCTTTCATGTAATAAACCGCTCATACATGTTTAACGTGACTCATTTTACACAGAGAAGTGTTATCGATGACGTTTAAGAGCTTGCAGTATGCATGGATAGGATGGGGCGCTGTCATAGAGACGTCGAACTCAAATATTACATACACACAAGAACGAAATTGCTAATAAATTGCATGCTCTAACATGTGGGACCAATGATCATGTGACTTGCCACAAGTGATGCTAATTCACAGTCTCATCCCAGCCAAAGTGGAGGTAAAAAATCAAATCAACAAAAGCCTAGAATGGTAGGGGAGGCAGTCTCATTGATACGGGGGTCTCAGAATATCCAAAGACCCTCGCCATCAGAAAATTGACATGGTCATAATAGTAAGGATATCCTCTCGTACAAAAGCAACTTATTCCAGCTTTGAATGGCGCTCATTAAGCCCTATGTCACCCTTTCAGATATCTACCTCGTTTTCTAGAATTCAAAAATATCTGCTATTGTACTGCGAAACCATGAGAAGGGACGTGTCTATTGACTTCACTGCGCCCATAATTTTCTAGATCGGCAAACATTAATAGTACTTTATTACATTCTTTCTACTTCTCGGGGTATCTCGCTGTAATACAATGATTATCCGAATGATAATCTACGCCATTCCCCTGCTAAAACTTTGCATGTATCTGGCAATCCATTTCGCCTCTTCTTATTATCACCTTCCCATTAAGCCGTACAAGAAGATAAATGGATATTGAAGTATGCCACATATCTGCAGATATCTGATCAAAGAAATTCGTCCCAATCCATCCCTCTATATCCACGTACCCAAAAGAACCTTCTGGGCCACAAAAAATAACATAATATCTACGCGCCCCTTCTCGTAAATTCGCTACTCTCACTCTCTCTCGACTTCTTTCCAAATCGACTCTTCTCATGGAATTCACGTCCCTTTTGTCTGCGGCCAATGCAGAAAATGCCTACCCAAGCAATAGTCGCAACAGCAATAACAGCTGTAGCGGCCCATGTCAAGATGAGATACTTCTGTCCTTTATATGCATACACTCCAATATCATTTCCAAATTTATTGATAATTTCTGCAGCTTTGTTTTGGAGAACAGTGACAATGACTGAGGCTATAGTAAGAGCCAGGAGGGCCAGGGATGCTAGCCCCCAGTTCAGGAAGGAGAAGAGACGACCTGTTATAAAGATGGCGGCGAGCGAAGTTAATATTGCTAGACCAGCGGCTGCAACGCCGACACAGTAGAATACGAAGGTAGCGTTCATAGCCGTGGAGAGTGTGTCGAGACCGTCTTGAATAGCAGAGGGCCAGCCTATGTCGCTAAGATTCAGATGAAGGGGGCCGATAGATAATTGTTCGGAGATTATAGAACTAATTTCGAAGTGGACTGTGAGAAGATATGAGCAATCTGAGTAGCAGAACAATATGGAAAATAATAGTACTTACACATAGCAGTTTGATTCGTGCAAGAGCTTACGTTCAATCCTGCCCCCTTAGAAGTTGCATTTGGCGTATAGTATCCCTGGCACATGTCCATCAAATGAAGTGAGTACCATTCTTCGATACCTAAAGTTTCCGCAAGCTTATCTGCAATGCCGTTTTCAAGATCGCCGAGTGCGTTTGCAATATCATCGCCAATTCCAGGTTCACGAGGTATCAAGCTGCTAAGACTACTAACGATTCCTCCTGGGGATAGAGAGGTGGGTGTGGAACCAGAACCACTGGTTGTTGTGGGTATGAGGTCTTGTCCAATTCCGGAGGTATTGAGCTGGAGAGTATGTAATTAGAGCGGTCTCTTTGGAAATGGGGACTTATGAACATACTGTCACAATGTGGTAGTCCTCCATGAAACCAGGCTTATTGCCTGCAAAAAGACACAACATGCCGAGCACGAATGTCACGATGGAACAAGCTGACGGAATGGCAGCTAGTGGCTGCATCTTGGAAAGTGATTGATTGGAATATTTGATGTGTGATAATGCTTGATGGATGATACCCAGGTAGTGTATATGTATGGAATGAACGAGTACTTATCTGCTCTTTAGAAGATCAACGATTGAAAGAAACAGGAAATTATGAGCAATTCAATCACCAACCATTCAACAATTGTTTAAATAACGATAAATGAATCATTCATATAAGGAATGTATTGACCATGGCATGACACAAAACACAACTCTCCTTCTCCTCCTACCTTATTAAATTCACCCAAGCACCCAAGAAATCAATTCGCAAAGCGGATAAAGAAAACCAGGAACAGATCTTGAGATCCTGATTTTTACCTTTGTTGTCCTCCATTCAGTATGTCCAAGACTTCCAATCCTGAAAACGGTATCAAAGAATTCATCCCAGCAAATCTGGTTGGCAATCCGGAGGTTGAAGCTATATTCAAATACGTCATGGGTGTAATTGAAATTTTAGTTGTACCTATGGTCGGTGTCGGTCAAGAAAAAAATACCTGAAGTACTAGGTACACCGTACAGGAAAATGATTGATAAAGCTCATGAACCAATCAAATAGCTTACCTAATATACGTGTTGATAAAACATCGGGGATTAATACCTTAGGTAATTACCTAGAATTCTTTCCCAGCCATTCAAACTTCATTCTTCAACCACTTATGCAACCTTACGCAGTACAATGTATATAGAAGTCAGGTATTATTGACTACCGAGCACCTACAATGACGACCCTGAAAAACAAGCATGTTTTATTTGGTAATTATTTTGGGGCAATTGGCCACCTATGAACCTATGGCTTCACTTTTCGCTTCAAGATAACAAACACAATTTGACATCCTCGATAAGCGCCTCCGTACTATTGTTGCAATCCAATCGATGCAGGCCACAGAGAGCAGGGAATCAAGACACAAAACTAATGAGCGCCCAAACGCTCTCTACCATGCTTCCCACATTTGTGCACCCATTGAAATCAGGCGATTGAACAATTCTTCCCGTAATGCGATGGCGGTAAGTTGTTTTCGGTCCCCGGCTTTGTCGATGACAAGAAGTCCATCCGCAATTTCTCGCGATGTAGCCCATCCTACTACAAGCTTACTTTTCCAGCCTAACCCACCAACCTTCTTTATCTCCTGTTATTGCTGTATCAGCTTATATCTTTCAACGTGTACAGGCATATTGATGGAACTTACCATAATGTCAGCTATCGCTATGGAGAAGACAGGATCAATGTCCTCTTTCTCCGTCGTCCAGCTCAATGCCGGGGTTGTTGCGGTGGCTGTGATATATGCATGTCCTTTTCGACCCTTGTATCTAGAGGGAAAGCGTATAGGGCCCGCCGGATCGTCCGTCCCGTCCTTTAAAACACCAAGACGATTTTTCGCGTGTTCTGCTCCAGCTGCAGCTTTCAATCTATCCGTTCCCAGGGCAGTCTCGACACCACCTTTAGTAACACTTTTAAAGGCCGCCAACAGACGGTGGCCTTTCTTCTTAGGTTTTGACTGATCTATACTGGTTGTGGTCGCATGCATGTCGGGATTGATGGCATCAGCCATTTCTGCCTCGGATACGCCTTCTGAATAAATTAGTATATTGCTTTTTATGGAGCGTCGTCTACTTACCAAGGTGATCGAGATCCTCTCCTGCTGTAGCATGCGCGACATCAGGTGGCGGTAGAGACGAGGATGGAGGTGGTGGAATTGGAGCTTTATTCGCTTCACCAATTCGCAATAATGTGATTGTAAGTTGGGCATTTGTTGGGACACCTTTCAGTAAAGTGTTTCTAATCTCCAATAACTTCTGCCAATTCGGGAATTCGCGATTCAAGTATGAAAGCCCTCTCCAAATCAATGGATCTCCAAAAAATCCGAACCCGATGAAAAGCCCATTCAGTTTCATGAACACATAGGTACTAGTAAACATAGAGATGAGGAGCAAAGGTGCAAGACAGCCAGCGAGCTTGAGTCGAGGTGTGTCACGAGGGAATGGTGGTGTTGGAGACAATGCATTTGCAAATCTCTCCCATCCATCAGATATGTCAGCAATGGCATGCATGACAGGTCGGGTTTTTGACCACATTGCTGCCGACATTGGCTCCTTTGTTTTATCATGTAGGCTATTTGTTTGATCTCCTGCACTGCTTCCCTTTGCATCTGCGGCATGGACTGCAAGGTTTGTTAGGTCTGGTGTTGCATCTTCGAGAGTACTGGGCGCCGCCTCATCACCAGATGGATCTCCCTGGGGGTGCTTCCCCGCTGTACTACTAATTGCAATGGAGGTAAAGCTGTTCACGAAGTTGCTAGCTTCTTTTTCAACTGCCTCTCCTCGATATTTTTCGGGGGCTCCAGTCAAGCTAGTGTCGTTACCCAGCATGCCTGCGGTCGGCTTCTTGATTCCTCCTGTTGTGCTATCAATAAGTGCGGGTGGTGCTGGAGGAAAGCAGTATTCTCTTGCTGGCGGCCATGCTATAAGCACGATCAAAAAGCCAACAATGGTTGGCACTAGGAAGTCTATCAGCCAAGCCAGGAAGTAGACTGATGCGAAAGCAATTGTTCGATCTCTTTCCCTCCATGACCTTAACCTTGCAATATGTTTCCAAAAGGTCACAAGCCCGACTATCACTGTCATATACAGCCGCTCTACATTTGCCCTCAACTTATCTGGTGAGAACTCCTCTTCATCCGCAATATTTAAGTCCAGGCCTCCAAGTGGTGGCTCTGGCAACGATTTGACATGATACATCTGCTTATTGAATCGCCGAACTAAAGTCCATAATTCTTCGTTTAGTAGACCTCCGACCAGAGGGGTGGGAACATCGTCAGGATGATCATTCCAGCCCAAATCTCGCACTTCAACATTTCCATGATCTAGTTGTGCTGCACCTTTCTCTTCGTGATCTGCGACTGCCAGAGCATGGCTATCAGTAGGTATGTCTTCTTCGTGAGCTTCGACTCTTATAGGTAGATTGTGAATTGGTTGCGCGCGTCCACGATAGGGATCTGTTGGTACAGCATGGGGGTCGTTGAGACTCGGAATATTGTGAGAATTACGTGTATCCATGATTCTGGATCGAACTGACAGATGAGGAAGGCCGTATCAATGTGACCAAAGGCTAAGTAAAAGCAATGTTGGAATCGAATGAAATGAGGATATTGTCGAGTGTTGGAATGGAAAGAACATTGAAAAGTTGAAGAATTCGATATTATGTATCATGGGAAAGAAAAGGATAGCTTGGCTTCGTATGGCATCCCCATATATTTTATCAATATTCTAAAAAAGAAGGTTAGGAATGTTGATTTGATCAATCACAATTCAGATTGCTACCTACCCACCTAGGTACTAGGTAGTAGGTAGTCTTGAACATCTCCCGTCTATGACGTATTTGTGTATACGCTATCCAAGCAATGAGGCGCTGTTTCTTTGTGCATCTTGACATGTTGACGACTGACAAAAGAATACTTGGAAATCTTAGTTTCGAGGTACAAAACAAAGCTTCGACAGCGGATTGCGATATTTCGACATAGAATTGACCTGCCGAGGAGCGATCGCTATGGATTCAATTGTCTTTTCATATCTCCAGGATATCCATATGGATATTCATCGATCGAACAGGTTTCTGCCAAGAGTCTGTGCACAGCTTCATGAGCCACAATTAAAATAAACTACGATGGACTCCAGCCACGCACGTGCCATGGTTCTTTCAGATGCCCGTTGCATTACACACTAGATACTTCGGTAAAGTATATTACAACATTGATATTGGTGATATTGTCAAATGCACACCCCATCAGAACACTCATCGAATAAACACTTTCATCACTTTGATTTTCTTTTGATTTATAAGCATAAATACAAAGGGTCGGTCCACTTTTTCTTGTAGCCATCCCACCATTCTTCAATTTTGTTCCGCGCCTCAGCTCTGTCGTCACTTGCAAGCATCACAATGCATCGTCTCGAAAGCGGTTTAGTCGCCTACAACACCCATGCGTGGGCGGCTGACAAGTATCATCTTTCAATAACTGTCAAAGACTTTTGCGTGAGGTGAAGTCTATACCTAGCAAGGAATGCCGTGTAATAATCGCTTTTCTTGCAGGCTTTATTGCAAGTCCAACACAATTGACATCCTTCCAATGATTGCGGGGTCGTACCTGGCAAGGTCGTCGAATTTATGGATAACTTTATCGCCAAAGATAATGCCAAAATTTTGGAAGATTCGGCGTCTCCAGCTATCTCGGAACAATCCCAAGCTTCCATCGAGAATGGAGCGACGATGGACGAATCTTCCGCTGCATGGCTTTCTGAGAGAGATAGTGGGATACTTAATGCTAGCGCACGGGAAAGTGGAATGACAAAGACCGATGAAGATGAACTTCAACTGATGAAGGAGAAATTCCCGGGACTTTGGCGGTTTTTTGCCGTCAAACATCGCAAATCAACACCTAGTAACAGTGTTTGGGAACAATTGAAGCCATCAAATGCCTGGCTGCAACCTGTAGAGAACACCCCGGATTGCGAAGTCGATCTCACATCAAAAACTGACGTGGCTCTAAGAAAGTCAAAAAAATTACAGAAAGTATTGGACAACCGTCAAAACCAAAAAGTCCCGGTAACACAAGCCGAAGAACAAGATGGTAGTGAAAGCATTTCTGAGAGAGGCGCACCTAATCCAAAAGAAACGGTGCCTACTACCAAGAGAATTCCCGTACGGAATGAAATATTGTGGAAGGCGTACAAACGCCCCTATCGTCACTTAGACGACCTCCTGGCAGCGAAACCCGATATACCATCAGGCGCTTCCATACTTGGCTTGCTTCATTTGGCGGAGTACTCGATCAAGCAAGCAGATACGTTTCTCGATAATTTAGAACGGCCAGATCTAGCTCTGGAGAAGTGGGTCACAGTGAATATCACACTAAACAGTACTATACCCCATAGCGATGGCTACAACTCACTCAGGAGCGATCCCGGGCTTCTGGCTAGGTATAATATGTTGAAAAAATGGCTCATAGACAAAGACTCAACATTTGAAGAAGCCAAAAACGTTATCAGGGGCGACAATTGTAAGAATGGCGTTCAATCCTTGTTAGCACAACCAATGAGCTGTGCAGACGGAGATAACAAAGCAGTTCCAATCAACGGTGAAGAAGAAAGATGGCAAAAACAAGACGACATCAAATTTGAGAAAGAGGCAGCTGTAGCTTCAGCATTGCTCGATGCTAACGCTTGTAAAAATTCGAGCGAAAATAATATTCCTACAATGCATAGTCAGTCTTCTTCCTTCAAATTCTCGGACGATTTTACAATTTCCTACCCATGCCATATTAGAACATGCCCAGAGCATCAAAGTGGCTTCCCCTCTCAATATATACTCATGGAACATTATGTCCATTCCCACGGCGAAGCTTATCATCTTTGCGACTATCCTTCATGTCAATCACAAATAGGCACTGCCAGTGCATTAGGGTCCAAGTTCCGTTTCCTTCGGTCAGATTTTCGAGCGCCAAAGATAAATTACAGAACCCACCTCAGAGACTTCCACAAAGAAGACATCGGAATATCTTCAAAGTTGTCGGCGGAAGAAATAGAGGGCCTAGTTACATGTAGGTTCGAGGCAGAATGGTGGAGATGCCAAAGCTGCTTGAGAAAGGTAGTCGTGGGGAGCGAAGGGTATAGTTGCAAATCTTGCAAAACTATCTGCGAATCGGCAAGAATTTTGGCGAGGAAGACGAGATTTGGGTTTGGTGGCTTGATTGGTAGTGAAAGAGTGATCTCTAGTCCAAACGGAGCTATACTCCGTCAAGCTTCCTATCCTTCAGGCGACTTGGATGTCTCAGATGAGCCGAAAATTTTTGTTTGTGAGGAGACTCAGGGTTTCGAGGATTCTACAATCCCGTGTTCTTCTGATCCACTGCCTACACTATCACCTGCAATAAAACTCTCGATACTCAAATTTGAAATGGCACGGCGAGGAATATCGACCAAAAATGTCGCATCAGAACGGAGCATATTTGCTACAGAAGCTATATCTGAGAAGGATCAAGGCAGCG
The DNA here is from genome assembly GCA_004786275.1 of Botryotinia convoluta. Classification (NCBI taxonomy): domain Eukaryota; kingdom Fungi; phylum Ascomycota; class Leotiomycetes; order Helotiales; family Sclerotiniaceae; genus Botryotinia; species Botryotinia convoluta. The sequence continues at coordinate 21,130 of PQXN01000399.1, forward strand.
GCTTATATGACTTGAAAGTCTGCCCATCGCCCAGGATCCCTCATCAAGATGTCATCATTGAATATACTCACGAAGAATATACCAGCAATAAAGTAGTTCCACTCACTACAATTAAACAATTAGGACACGGATCTCTTGGAATCGTTGATGCAGTTCGTTTCAATGACAGAGATTATAGTGGTTTAATTGCTCGGAAAATCATTCGTCTCCCCAACTTCTCGCGAAAAAGGCTATTGCCTCTGATCCAACAAGAGGTGGCAGTCCTTCGGGGTCTCTCTCATCACCATATTGTCAAGGTTATCAGCACTTATGAGACAATTAAAGCTCCTCGGCAATTTGGAATTCTCATATCTCCAGCTGGTGACGAAGATCTAGGCCATTTTCTTGAACGAGTTAGTGACAGTGATTTTCCAGAAGAAGATATGAAGCTGCTTAGTGGCTGGCAATGTTGCCTTGCTTCTGCGGTATCGTATATTCACTCTCAGAATATCAGACACAAGGATATCAAGCCAAATAATATTATTTGCAAGGGCGATCAAGTCTATTTGACTGATTTCGGATCCGCCCACCAGTTCAGTGCAGGTGTCACAAGTTCAACGGAAGGTCCTTTAGTAGGCATCACGAAAATGTACAGTGCCCCCGAAGTAATTTCAGATGATCGAAGGGGCCGACCTGCTGATATTTACTCCCTGGGATGCGTTTTTGCAGAGATGGCTACTGTGGCTGATGGCGAACGCATCGAGGACTTTCATGAATACAGAAGCCAGCCAATGCCAGATGAGCCTGATAGAATGACCTACGTTTATTGTGCGACTTCACATATGATAGGGCCATGGTTTAACGAGTTGGGAGATTTATGGATGGCCTCACTCCTTCAAAATGTGCTGGCTTTTGATCAAAAATGTCGCCCGACAGCTGACGTTCTCGTCGAAAATCTATTGCAGCATTATGGGCCCCCTACTTGCTCGTGTCAAATATAGTCTTCCTCGATATCTCGACCACAAGTGCATGATGTCTTAGCTCCCAGAGATGTGGTTCTCGGAAACTTATTGATCTGCACCTTCGCCATAAACACCTTTCTGGGAATCTGTTCCCCAGTCGGGATTCGAATCAAAGCCTCAGGAGAAAGTAGGCTATATTAATTAGAAAATCATTTTCTATCTAATCGTCTCTCTGTAACTTCGGGAAAGAATTGACATGGAGTCTCAACAAGACACAGAGATGGAAGCAGTGTACCAGACAAACTCATGACAAGAAACGAGAATGAGGGATGATCAGAGAGCAGACGATCGAAAGAAAGTGCGAAAAAGATTTTGGCAAGTTTATCTTTCATGTCTATTGTGGACATGTGGACAAGAGGCCCATCAATGAATGCTTTGGAGATGTCATTCATTTTACTCCGAGCTCTGGAACTTGAAGTGGGCCCGATCCAGACATTTTTCTCATTGGCTGTTCAGATTGCATCACACCACGGCAATGGTAATCCTTGGAGGCTGCAATGTTGCACCTGCGATCCATTAATCTTGTTTCGGATCCGTTACTTTACTTGCGATGTTGGGTTCAATGTGCTGGAAGATAAAGACATTTTCTTCATGAAAGATCGGATGGCTCAACCAGGGCATGAACCAACGATGATTTTCGCGGGTTCAATCCATTGTCATCCCATTTATTTACATCCGCAAAAGCATTTCATATCACTCGCAATAGCTTCATTGGCAGATCCCGACCCTTCAATGCTATCCAAACTTGTATATCATTTGTATTACCATTCGTTTCAAGACTCTTGAAATTGACTTGCCACAAACAATATTCTGGGATCTTGAGAGGCTTGATGGTACAAAGGTCATCTCCTTCGCTAAGGGCTGGACTGAACGCATGAAACAATGGAGATAATGTTCTTGATATGCAGCTGTTTGGTATGTCTGCAGCGATCGCCCCAAACTTATCATATATCAGACATGAAAGATTTAAACACGGGATATCCTCACCAGTGGTTCGTAGATCAACTTATATCAAAGGAGCGATGTCCGATAATCAGATTAGAATGTCTTATTTGTTGGATCACAAATACCTTTTCGTGAACTCGATTGGTTCTGAGGCACCAGGTTGCTTCAAGAGATGTGTGCATGTTCTCTACCCTGCCAATCCAGTAGTTAGAGATCCTGATATGACTACTTGGACATAAGATACTGGTATCCTAAGTAAGGCAAAGACTAGTTGTGCAACGTGTTGATTTGAAATGGCAACCGAATGATTGTAATGAGCACACGCTGGGAACAAATTCTTCTTCTTGTTCTCGGAATATCAGCAAACACGTCAATTTCGATCTGTAGTCTTAAGAAATAAACTGTTCTATCTGCATATGCTATTTATCTTGTTTATTCGCTTCTATGTTTCCTATCCCTACATTTGACCTTGGCGCTGTAGAACATGTTTTGAGCTGATGTAATTCATGGCACACCCATACCTCAGCCCGATTGTTTTTTCATTTGGAACTCATAGTCGACATATTTTTCTCTAAATTAGATTTCTTCAAGCCCATCAACTGACAGCGGATAATTTGTTTCTGACTCTATGTTTTTTTTGGGCCACAAATCAGTGTTCGGTTCTCTAGGGAGCTGCATGATCGCCGATAGACGTTGAACCAAAAGCATACTCTTCAATTACTGAAGCAGGCGCCTTGATGTTGGTAGCTGATAATTGATTTTCCAATCCTCGAAGCTTGGCAATACCTCGGCGGCAAATTGATGGCCCCAGTTACTGGATGATTGATGACCAAGAGCACCAGTGCTCAGAATCATCTTTTACGACTTGAACCCCCGGGCTTCCTACTTTTGGCCATACGACCAACTTCACATACAATCGTGAGTTCATCCTGAGATTCAGTCATTAGCGAGCTTGTGGATGAAGGCGGAAAGTTCCATACGTTTTATCTATTGGACTTCATGGTTATATATATCTATATATCTTTCACCTTCCTATATTTGTTTTTCCATCTCGATTAAGACTTTCCTATCTTAACATCCCCTCACATACAAGCAATTTCTCACGATGTGGCTCTCAACTGCTATGCCTTTTACATTTCCATTCGCGATTCTTCCTTCTCTAGCCAACGGGTATTGTACCTTCACACTTCATGCTTTTGTCGATGACAACACCGCCAGTATCGCACGTCTGACCCAGCACAATTCACTGTTATCTCATGATCTTCTTCGAAATTTTTGACTAATGATTACTCAAGTGCTCTAGAAGAGGCAGTGCTTCCGCTTTTAGTCCCTAGATGGCTTGTGTCTAGCAGGATAGTCTCTCGTTATCTCGGCCCACGCAGAAGCCTCACATACACGAATGGGACTGTTACTTTCACGAGCGATGTGACTTTGAGAGATCCGGGGTTCTTGACCGATTGTTAGGAAAGCAATTTCGTTACTTCGCTAGATGATTATACAAACGGAGGCTCTTAAGAGTGACACAAAATGATGAAGGGATTCGAGGGAAATTGATGGAATCGGCCGTGGTAAGCTTGGGTGGTGATAAAGATGAAGATATGAATTATATATGTTTTTGACGCAAAGCCTGTTGACTACAAAGAATTAGCTCGTAGCCTTTAGAAACGAACAAGTATCATCTCGCAATTGCTCTTCTGTTCTTACTACTTGACAGCGTCTTGGAACTCAAAAGATTACAAACAATCCGACCACCCCGCACCTTACCCGAGCAAAACACCAAGCCCCTCACGTACCCCACATAGTGCAGCAAATTTTCCCTGCGTGCTTGTTTGCATTATAGAGAACAACGAAACACAGTTTTGTATCGTGAATTATATGGGACAGATGGCCGAGTGGTTATGGCGTGTGACTCAAGTTTATTTACTTAGTTGATTCAATCAATTAGCATTCTCATGGGCTTAGCCCGCGGGGGTTCGAATCCCCCTCTGTTCATTTTTGTTCGGAGTTTTCCGAGCAGAGTTTTTTATAATCTATTATCGACGTACTTATTTATAACTAATAATGAATGTTAAGGAGATATAATATTTATTATTATTATTGTCATTAATTCTTTTTCTCTCATTGTTCTTAGCATTTCATCTACTTTTTTATAGTAAGACGATTCTATTCGTTTAGTAATTACTATTTATAAATCTTAATATTTATTTTCTTTTAATTTAATTAATAATAAAGATAT
>PQXN01000400.1:0-25280 GCA_004786275.1 Botryotinia convoluta
CTGGTCTAATTCTAGGTTTAGTGGCGGAGAAGGTCTAATGGCCTGATCCTGATTTCAATTTAGTTGCCTAGTATACCTATTATAGAATTTCACAATTACTTATAACATATTATACCAAAATGTTTTAGTTGAATATAAAAAACCGAAAAAGACATTTTATCAGTTATCTTGAGTTTATCAAATCAGATCGAGGCTTTGTGTACTACATCGACTAAAATATAAAATCTATCAAGCTTGCTGAGAAAGGAGTCGCTAGTAGTATAAATCGAGATTCTATTAATAATATTATTTATATCAATCAATCTCTCTTGATATATATAGCCATCAATAAGAGAAACTAAATATAAAAGCTTCTTTCTTTCTATATCAAAAACAATTGGATCAATTATTCAACAGATTTGTAAACCTTACTTCCAAACAATATATTCCTCTTATTAAGATATCAATCCTATCTTCTCTCCTCAAAAGGACTCAGGGTTTTTCGAAGTTTGTTATTAATCAATCTTATCTTAAACAAAAACGCTTAATAGATTTTGTACAAATTGAGATTGTAATAATTAAATCAATTAAAGTTGAGTACTTAATTGATTATCTATAATAATTTTGAAGAAACACTTTATAATCAAATCTTGTTTGAATACTTGTTGAGTAATAAAGAGTAAATCGAGTATATAATTAATAATATTGTACAAATAATTAAGATATTCTTATTAATCTTATATTAATATTAATAAAGGGAGAAGGCTATGAAGTTCATAATCCTGGAGGCTAGATAGCTTTCTTATAATTTATTACTATTGATTAAAAGCGTTATTGATTTCAGCTTTAAGTATCTCAGGCAAAACAGGTAGTGATAAGCTAGTGCTCGAAGTATTTAGTATATCAGTTATAATAAGAAAAGAGAACAAAACGAAAATATAATCAAAGACGAAAACAAAAACAAAGATAAAGACGAAGATGAAAAAGTACAAAAGGTGTAAAAGATACAAAAGGCATAAAAGATTATGAAAACTGTAGAAAGATCTGCTTTGGACAAATAAAAGCAGAAACAAAGAATTTCTTTTCAAAGTTGGATTGCTTTTACTATAACAAGACCCTTTTTTAAGGTAAAATATATTATTATAGTATAAGAGATAGGTACTAGATAAGATATATGATATTCTACAAGAAGTAAAGAAGGAGGCAAAGAGGCGCCGACTATATGGAGGGCGGATATCTAAGGCATTCACATAACTACATATTGAATCCGTGACAATTCTAATTGAATATAAAAAGTTGAAAAAGATATCTTATTAGTTATCTTAAGTTTATCAAATCGGATCGAGGTTTTGTATATTACATCGATTGAAATATAAAACCTATCGAGTTTATTGAAAAAGGAATTACTAATAATATAAATCAAGATTCTATTAATAATATCATTTATATTGATTAATCTCTTTTGATATATATAACTATCAATAAGAGAGACTAAATATAAAAGCTTTTTTCTTTCTATATCAAAAACAGTTGGATCGATTGTTTAGTAGATTTGTAAATCTTGCTTTTAAGTAATGTATTCCTTTTGTCAAGATATCAATCCTGTTTTCTCTTCTCGAAGAGGCTCAGAGTTCTTTGAAGTTTATTATCAATCAATTTCATTTTGAATAGAAGCGTTTGATAGGTTTTGTGTGAATTAAGATTGCAACAATTGAGTCAATTAAAATTGAGTATTTAATTGATTGTCTATAGTAATTTTAAAGAAATACTCTATAGTTAGATCTTGTTCGAGTGCTTATTGAGTAGTAAAGAGTAAATCAAATATATGATTAATAATATTACACAAATGATTAAGATAATCCTATTGATCTTATGTTAATATTAATAAAGAAAGGGGGCTGTGAAGTTTATAATTCTGGAGACTAGATAGCTTTCTTGTAATTCATTATTATTGATTAAAAGCATTGTTGATCTCAGCTCTAAGTGTTTTAGACAAAACAGGTAGTAATGAACTAATACTCGAAGTACTCAGTATATCAGCTATAATGGAAAAAAAGAACGAGACGAAGATATAGACGAAGATGAAAACAAAGATAAAGAAATACAAAAAATACAAAAGGTACAAAAGATGCAAAAGATTGTGAAAACTGTAGAAAGACCTGCCTTGGATAGGTAAAAGCAGAAACAAAGAATTTCTTTTCAGAGTTGGATTGCTCTTGCTGTAACGAAACCCTTTTGTAAGATAGAATATATTATTATAGTGTAAGAGATAAATACTAGATAAGATGTATGATATTCTATAAGGAGTGAAGAAGGAGGTGGAGAGGCGCCGACTATATGGAGGGTGGATGCCTAAGGCATCCACATAACTACGTATTAACCCCGTGACAATCGCTCATGTGTATATCCATGTATATACATGATTATGTGTATATAGCTAGTATATAAGAGTGTTCTATAAGCACTTTGCCTTCTATTCTATAGTTATAGATTCTAAGGATAAATTGTACCCTGCTCTCGCAGTTCTTCTAAGGCAAAGTGTCACAATAGCTTTGTTAATAAGATATTAATAAGTGATTTAGTATACTTATTATGAAATCTCACAAACAATAGGCTTGGTAAAGGCATCGGACGTGTCGATATCAAAATACTCTGCAAGGGAAGGAGAATTAGTACTCTCAAGGTTAGCACCCTGAGAGGGTTCATCTGCGCTGGTGTCTTCTCCAGAATGGAGAGAAACATCATTTTCAGGGTCCCATTCAAGCAAGGCACTAACTCTGGCTTCAACAGTGGTTTCCAATTCAACAACTCGGAGATATATCTCAACGAAAGGCTTTGTAGGCGTCAAGGTACCGTTTGGGGCTTCATCTGCGGGGATATACTTAGCGTCATCGTCATTTTGATGAAAGGTGCGAGTACAGGTCAGGAGAAGACCGCCATCATGGCGAATTAAATTCGTGGGTTCGACAAATGCTTGCCAGCCTTGAGTGTGCCCCTTTTGCTTGCGTTCATCGATTGAGCGTAGACGGAGATGTACAAATACTTCGGATTCGACTGATAGGATATTGCCACGTTCGATATTGAGTTTTGGTACGCACACCGAGATCGCGAAGGTGTCCGTAGAGCCGGGGTTCTTAAACCATCTGGAGAGAACGCCAGTATCTCGCAGCTGTTCACATTACTGGGTTCTCCATAAGTGTTCTTGTACAGTTGCATAGAAGTGACGTACTGTAAAATTGCTCCAGGAAGGAAAAGTATTGGTTGGTGTGTAGAAATCTGGGTATGGGAACATTTCAGGTTGATTGTTCTGCTTCTTCAGAATTTGGGCTATGTTCCATCGTACCTTGGGCATACCACCTGGCAGACCATTCTGCGCATACTGCTTGAGGCCTGGATTACATCCAAATTTCGCAAACATTTGAGCGGTCACATCAAAATACTGTAGCCAAAATTCAGTGAATGTAGTGATGTATTCAAATTCACCTTGGTCCTTCCACGATTGGATATGATCGTGTAGAAGTTTGGAAGCTTCAATCTCTTCAATGATTGCACCATTGTTCAGGCCAGTGACAGAGAAGCCTCCAGCCTTGAGAAGGAAGTTAATTGAGATTAACGGTCCATCGGGCAATGTGGAAACGATGAGAGATTGGATTGTGTCTTTCTCTGCTCGATCAAGAACCTTATATCATAGAGTTAATTTTTGCTACTGTCAGATAGTTCGATTAGATCGCGCGTCTGCGTAAGGAAGGCATCTTGCAACTCTTGCGAGACGCTGTGGCCGTTGATCTGAAAAAAATCCCTCTTCGAGGCACGCATCGTGGATCTCCGTAATGACTGTAAGTGCACCTTTAGCATCTGGGCCGTTGAACCCTACAAGTTTGACTATGATAAGGTTTGGCGTTTTCAATGTGAAGATATTTGGTTGACTGACGACTGAAATGAATCAACTCGGGGGGCTTTTTCAGCCATCTTTGATGCAAAATCAAGTGTTGCGACGAGGTGGTCGTCGGAGAGTTTGATGAATTGGCAGAATCCAAAAGCTTTAGCTGGTAAACGAAGGATAGCAATCGGGGAAAGTATTGAATACCCTTAGTGAATATATATTAAACGGGTGCATATTATAGGGTCTTTAGGGTACATAATAATACATCCATTTGGTTAGTATTCATAGAAGATGATATCCGCTCGACCAAAATAGGCTAGTAACTCTAGTGCATTCGTTGCGAAAGCCTGAAGCTCACAGGTTCATCGTCCCTAGTGTGGACCCAAATTTATCTAAACAAGCCTTGAATGCCCAGTTAGTGTGATTATTATAGGCATCTACAGGACGAACTAGTCTTTTTCAGAATGACCACGACCTCCATAGCGACCCCGGCAACGAGCCTCAATTAATGTACAACGGTTCCGAAAAATTTTACCTACCAATTTCTTTCTCACCCGCGGATTTCTCACATTTGTTATCGGTCGGGCACGGGAATCAACAAAGCTATGCTTCTTGAGGCACTCGACTCGCATTGATTCCGCTCCCCAGTCTTCAGCAATCAACACATTAAAAATCGATGAAGTTAGCAACACAGAGCGAGCGGGTTCAGACAGTCATTTCCAATGAGTTGGGTTACTTGAAGTCCCAAAAACTAAGGGTAAAGAAGAGTATACAATCAATCCAAAAGCTCGAGGTGTGCCAATACTAAATTGCTGCCTGACGCCTCATTTGGTCTTTGTTGATATGTTACAGGTTCTCTCTACTCTTGTGACAATAATAAATATGAAGACGGAGAAGAGCAGCTGTCAGTCGTGAGTTTTTTCCCACCTCTTGCGCATAAAGTTTGAGCCGGCATCTGCAGAACTAATCATAGGCAGGTTGACTTAGATAGGCATTGTGTCTAGGCCCTGATTATCTCAATGTACTCGATCGATCCATCCAATCGAGCAATTCCACTTATCGATTCCAAAGCCGGTTTCTCGAGCCCGCAGCTTTGCGTTCAACCTCGTACGGCCAGAAAGTATCCAGCTCCGGCGCGATGAAAGCCGACGCTATGAAGACCAGGTTAGTCCTCTTGCAGTTTACCATCTTGTAATATTTGCATATAGCGTCAGAATTGCATACTTTCCGGGGGCACGAGCGCTTACAAGCCGGTGATATCAGATTCTCGTTCTCCACCTTCGATATATTATTCGTGGTTCTCGGTCGGTAGAGTGCTATCCTTACATAAGAACGACCAGGGCGTAGGGCGAAGGTAGCGTCGTCCACGAACCGTGCACACCCTGCACCCAGCACCCAGAAGAAGATACGATGCTCAAATACTATACTATGCTGGTGTTGTATCTGCAGGGGACTTGGGAGAATATGCTATCGAGAGCATGTGAATTCTGACGTCTCCAGCAGACCTGTCGATGCGTCTGTAAAAGTGTTTTGTATCCGTTTCCGCAGATGCTCATCCTTCGGCACCCGCGGTAGCTGTGGCTTCACCCGGACAGTCACAGACTCTTGGAACCCCGCAAGGCACTGCCCAAAGATCCCAGCCGTCTCAGCAACAAGTGCTAGTTGCCGTTCTCCGCAGTATACTTGTGATGAATTTTGCACCGAGTGTAACAACAATACTTGATTTTCTGGCCTGGGTTGTCAATAGGTGGTGGATCAGGACCTCCAAAGTGCTAACAATCAAACGCCACAAGGGCAGCCCGTCGGCAAGGTATGTGCCACCCAGATCACGAACAACATGTCTTCTAACATGCCTTTCCCAGAATCTCCGGTTGCTTTATTGCCTCACTTATCATTACTGAGCATAGGTATTTGCTACACTGTCATACCGAGTATGTAGCATGGGGTATATTGTATATTCGCACAATGTCATTTGAATGCCGGATTCATTCAGCCGGGTAAAGGTCTTGGAATATATTTTGTCAAGACTCCACATTGGATTGCTCCTTCCTATACTGTACTATATGTGGGTGCATTCCCCGATACCAAAAAAACTTAGCGAAGTCAATCTGCAGACAACCGTGTTTCACAACACCCCTGATAAATTCTCCACCATTGACTTTAATGACAAGGGTAAGTATCAGGTAGCACGCTTTGCGGCAGACCCATACATTGCGATGCCAGACTCTCTACCCAATGCTAGTGCTTCAGTACGATAGACTCGCTACATTCTGCAAATTTCATGGCAGTCGGCTCCATGTTATCAATTCAAACAATACGCTTTTTGATACAGGTGGTCCATAATTCGACACGGTTGGACTTGGTTTCATTGTTCCTATTGTATACCATACGAATAGCTTAATCCTTGAACTTACATCTATTCACCAAGAATCCTCTGCCCTTTGGTCATACCTGCGCCCAACCCTCTAGAGTCAATCAGCCAAGGGGATCATCAGTCACAAAGCCAGGAAATATGTGTGGTGGACACTGGTCCGAGAGGACTAGATCCAGGTTCCAGACTCCATTTGGGAATGCTTCAGGCATCTACCCGTCCGACTTCAGTACCCATACATTTCGAAATTAGCGACCGCCCTGAAGCTATGTTTGGGTATGACCGCTACTTATACTTCGACCCAGATGTGTATTCACAATCTAGACACACTATATTAACGAGTCGCAGCAGGTTGAAGCGAGTGAGATGACACTTCCCATCCGGTAGCTAATTTTAAGCAGTTGCCGAGCTCTAGCACGTACACATTCATTCACGATGCAATTCAGGGCCCCGAGCCCTTGCTAATGGAAGCGCAATTGTATAGCGTGATTCGAACTACTAGAAACACAGGTCTCTAAGACTTGGATTATGTCGTACAAAATGCCGTTGAAAGCGAACATGGGCCAGGTAAGGACTTGAGAAATTCATCATGACCCTCTGTCATAACAGATATATGGTTCGTACAGGATATGGATGGATGGAAAGATTCATTATCAGACTTGCTAAGGAAAGAATAGATATATAATTCAATGAGAAGAACAATGGAACATGAACTGATCAACGTACTCGAATTATGTTCATCATGATGCCTGATTCTTGAGATTGTAAGACCCATACCACCTATTGCTAATTCCCCTCCAGCCCGATGCCAATTCCCTGAATACATACAAACCAACTTTGCCTTCAAATAGGTAATGCGACCAGTTTCCTCTCGCATTTAAAATTTGAGGAAACTAATTCCCTCGAGCTCAACCCTTCTCAACAAAGTTATTCACATCAGCAGCAACAGGCGTATCTTTCAATGTATACTGATGGCAAGTGTCGAGCGTGATAATACCAGGGAAATGTTTTTCTGAATTAGATAACATTTAGAGTTCTATGGAAACCTGGGATTGGGAAATAATATCGAGCATCCTAGTGATGATTACGGTCAGGCATTGTGTCCTTGAATAATCCGAATCGACGTGTTGTCACCGCGTCACGCTTCGCACACCTGCGCATACCCTATATCGTCTTGGTTTCCAAACACTTCCTCATGGGGCCGGCATGATAGTCGAAGCATTCGGTCCCAGGTTGCCATCGGCTCATTTTTCTGTCACGCTAGTTATAACATACTCCATCAATCTTGCCCCCTGTGCGACATCCTTGGCCGTGATGGTTAGAGTTCCCGCTCTTTTTTGGCCAGTTCCGATCAGAACGAGACTGCAGACGAACCCCGGTCAGTCAACGGTAATATTCATACTTGCGATCCAGCTCGGGCTGTGTCCAATGAAAATTTCCTGTTGTACCCCTAATCGATGAGAAAGCAGGTAAATAATTAATCAAGCCGCAAAAGAAAAGTGTTTATCGCAACCATCATCATTCAGATCTCCAAGAGTAAATATTTCTCCACAAATTCTCAAGAACTACTCGCTCTTCCAATATTTCGTTCTTCCACAATATCAAAAGTTCGTTCAACATTCAAGCCCTCGCCTATTCTGTCTCTGTTCTTATTTCCTTGCTCATCCGTTTCAATTCTCTTCTTCTCCGTTACCTTCTTTCTCTCTTGCCTCTCGGAAACCATCTCTCGTCTTTCTCTCTCCCTATAAGCTCTAGTTCCCGGTTTCGGATTCGCAAGAAGGTCTTCTTGATCATACTTTTCCTCGTCCGCATAATCACGCATACATATGGTCGAGTCACCTGTGACCGGTAGCCCTGCATTTGATCCTTTATGTACATCATTCGTTTCTTGTAGAGCACCAGTAGCCCATATTTGCGTTGTATGTGTTGAATTCTGATTTGCGATGATTGGGTTTAGATTTGCGCTTTGATAGACTGCTGAGTTTGATTCGGAGTGTGGATGATAACGAGTATGTGAATCCTGATTATTTGCCTTTTTGCCATGAACAATGGAAGAAGCCAGAGAAAGTGGATTGAGATGTGTTCTAAAGGTTCCCCAAATCCCTGCTGAAGTTGGTGGCGGGATGATATCCTCCCTCCCCCTTACCTCATGATCTGGGAAATGCGAGTAGGCATTATTTGGGCTCGGCGTCCTTGGAACCGGGGAGATGACATCTGGATTATCGCAAGGAGTAGATGTAGATGAGAGGGAAGTCTCTTTCTCATTTATACTTTCGTAGGTTATCGCGTTGGAAGGTTTGTGGGTCGAGGGATTGTAACCGGTCGTATTGTGGGAGTTACACCCTGAGTTGCTGGAGTTGACGGAGTCATAGGCTGGGGTATGAGAAGGCTTCCGACTTGTGATATTCATTCTGTGATTCCGTTAGATCTGATACTTTTAGATTATATAGAAATTTTAGGAGGCATCGAAAGCTTACACTTTATCGCCCAACGTAGTCGTCGTAGCCACGCTCTGTTTCCTACTCTTCGCCTCCTGATCCTCAAAATAATGAATTGTTTTAGTAATCAAATCAAATTTACCTGCCCAACTCCCATTCACACTTCCACTACTCATTCCCATTCTACTACCCCTCTCTATCTTCTCCATCTTTCTTTCATGCATACTCATCCTCAATCTTGGCCAACACCTCGCTAATCCCAATTTATATAGTCCCCTTCTATAAATCTCTATCCCCTCACAATTACAACCCCAGAATACCACAATTAAAAAAGCTAAAGCAACCCAATTCCATGCATCATACTGCATACCCTTTGGTGCATCTTCAATTCTCCAGAAGACTATCGAGTGCCAATATGAAGGATCATGAATATATGACCAAGAATATGCATGTAAAGGCCAGCTGACATTAAGATAGAAATAATATATGACGACTGGAAAATAAATCAGGAGAAGCATGAGAGACATTGAAAAAAGTTTAAAGAAGCGACGAGGACTGAGGCCTGAGGAGGATGAGGAAAGATTACTGGTAAAATTTGTGCGATGCCGGCGGAGACGATAAATCACTAGGACTGTAGGTTTCGTTAGTTTATTTCCCAAGATGCACGTCTTGAAATAATGGAGATGAAAAAATATCACAATACATACAAGCAAAATAACAATTTAAACATGCAAAGATGAGTGGCCAGATATGTAAAATAACAATACTTGGCCAACTCAAATCTGTCGCATCCACACATCCATAAATTGTCATAACCGTGAACCTATTAGTTTGTATTGTGTAATGCAGCGCTACTTGTAAAATCGGAATCGTAAAACAAAAAGCACAATCTTTTGCCACTCTTCTTCTTTTCATCGCTCTAGTTTCATGCATACATGCATTATCCGTATTTACCGCTCTTGCCAGAAACAAAGATATGCAACATGTTGTTGAGGTCATAGCTGTGTAGAGGGCTTGACGTAGCAGTACTTGAATATCGCAGACTATATTACCAGAGAATCGAGAGGCGAGAGAGTCGGTAGGCCAAAGGAGAGCATTCATGGCAACAAAGATGAGTGAAATTATATTTATTATAACAAGAGAGCAGGCGGCTATATTGCTGACGCGGTAGAGGAGACGAAATGGAACAATAAGAAGTAGTATGAAGATTATGGAGAATATTGGAAGTGTAATGGCATTGGCGGAGACGGGGTAATTTACTCCTGGTGGATCAGGTCCTGTGCTTATGATCGTGGTCATGATGTTGAAGTGCAATGTGCTTCTGAGAGTGTAAGGTAAAGTTGAATGAATATCAAGGGATGAGAGGTAGATATTTGAATATCACCTCTCTTCGACATAGCAGTAATTGACTCTCAGTATAGGAAGGTGAGACGGGACACGAGTGTGCCGAAACAAATTGAGGTAGATTGAGATGACAGCAGGCAGCTTAGGCAAGTAGAAACAAGAGAAGTGGATGGAACAAAATATTTCTATTTTGATGTTTAAGCTATCATGGGAGGTGGAGATTCCCGCGAGACGTGTTTGTGATAGACGGATCGAGGCTCAAGTATTATCAAGAGGTTATTTTAAAAGGGGATCGACCATTCCTGCTTTAAGTACATTTGTAAAGCTTGTAGTCTTCATCTTCTCGAGGGAATAGTCTTTCTATTGGGAAAACTCTATCTCGGCTGCCGGAAACTCAATAGAGATAAATGTAAAAATATTAAGTCACCACAGAAGCTCGTAACGGGACCCCAAAATTCCAGCATGGACGATTCCAATCCACTCAGTTTCATTCCTCACCTCAAACTCTCAATAAGAAATTCAAAATCAGAACCCGAGACATTTCTCAGCAATGTATGTGAATTATCTACCCTTTCTATTGAGGATTCAAATATTGTGATGTGGTTGGCTAAAGAAAATCTTATTGAGCAACTCATTGGGTATAGCGAGAAAGGGGAACCGAGACGCTAAAATCCTCAATGAGTATTTGGAGAGGGGCGGAAAGACCATCACAGGAACAGGAAAATGAATCAAATATGAATTGGAGACGTAGAAGAATAAAAGGGACCGTAATTTTGACGTACTCATAACATGGTACTTGCCCTCAGAAGATGGTCTCCCGAGTAATGCAAAAATAAAAGGAGGTTCCACATTCACCTAAAATTATACTGTACACAAGTGTTTCCATACTTCACATACTAGCGGAAGTGACATCTCAACGGATGTTACATCGACTTTCAAGCACATGCAATGAATGCGTCGTTGAAGGTATATTTAGTAATCAAATACAAGAACCCGTGTTTTTGAAGCTGTTGCACCTTGAAAGTTTGGTGTTAAGTTTGTGTGTAGTCATTGTCGGGAATCTGGTTTTGCTGCTAGTGTGATCCATAATTGATGATGTGAATGCAATCGCACAAAATTTTAAGAACATATTCATCTACAAATCGAAATACACGAGTAAGTTCAGTCACCTTCCATCATTTCATAATCTAAATCCTCTATGTTCGGTTGAGGAACACGAATTCTAGATTGAAGGTCTTGATTTGGATGGCTTTAGATACCACCAAAAGCAACTATTAAACATTGAGATCGGAAGTTTTGAAGCCATAGAATTTATATGACATTTAGTGACCAAAGTGGGATTGATACAAGGAAAAGAACAAGTCCGAATCAAAAAAGATCCCCAACATAATCTATATTGGAGCAACATTTCCACGCAAATACCTCTTTTCCAATATCCAATTAAAACTACCCTCATTCCTCTTCTCCGTTCAATTTGATCTCAAATAAGCACCGAAACCCCAAACTACAACCCTCACTTGCCTATCTCAACACCTTCACACCCCTAACCTAATCCTCACAACTTCGCCATACAATCTTTTATCCAGGTCTTCGTATCTTCCTGTGCATCCATTGCCTCCTTCAACTTATCCTTCATATTAATAAACGCATACGGCGCCCCTGTATAAATTTTAATAACGGCCTCCCCACCCATCATCATCCACTTTGTAGCCATTGTCACCGAATCATCTAGTAACGGATCTTCCGTACCACATGTAAAAAGGGCACTTGGTAATCTTCCTCTGAATTTCTCGAGATCTTCATAGTACGGGGATATTAGAGGATCTTTCTTTTGTTCGTCAGACATACCTGGAAGGAATGCGTCGACGAATTTGCGCATCAAATCGTGGTCGAGTATTAAATTGGGACGAACAAAGTTTCGACATTGAGGGAGCATTGTGAGATCGTATATACCGCAATGGAGAACTAACCCGGACAACTTAAAATCAGGAAAGTTTTTGAGGAGATGGAAGGCGACGAGTAAGGATAAATGAGCACCTGCACTCTATAGAGTAGTATTAGTAGATGCATCATATGATTGCTACAGACCAATATACCTCTCCTCCAATAAATTTTAATGAGCTACCAAAAACTCCTTCCCCATTCTTGACCAAGTATTCTCCCACGTCAATACAATCATTTGGGCCACATGGAAAGGGATATTCAGGAGCAAGTCTATAATCAACTGACACAATTGCCAAATCACCAGCATCAGCATAAAACTGTAGGAGAATATCGGCAGAATGTTGATCGCCAAGAACCCATCCACCCCCATGTATAAGATATCCGATTGCTCTTGTCCTCTTTCGTTCCTCGGTGGTTTTGCGCCAAGATGGATATATTAAATGACAAGGGATTGCTCGATCACTATCACAAGAAGGGATTTCTATATCGAGACCATCTGGTAAGAGTTTAGGCTTCGGGATGGGAGTTTCCCCAGCATCCCTCATCTTGCGATATTTCGAAGCACCCATCTAGAAAGTAGCAGTAAGTAGTGATCAAACTGCAGATAGATTGACAACCAAACCTCAAACCATTTCGGACCATCCCTCAGCAAGTTGATCAAATCCTCGTTAGCTTTAGCTGTACCTGCCGATGTATTGCTTGGCTCAAACTTTGCAACATTGATGTGAATATCCGACGTGAGGGGCATTGTCGTTAGACTAAGGCTGGAAAGGTTTAGAGTGCGGGAGAATAAATATGACAATTGTGAAAAGCACTCTCAACATGTTTGAGAGTCACAGGTGAAGGGCATCATCCATTCTTAAACCGCGAGATCTGAAATGTTGGAAATCATGTTGAATGATATTGACTCACGCTTTCTTACTCATTGTCACAATTCCTCTTAGATAGATGAACAAACTTCAGATTTCAGCAACTTCCCGCCATGTTCTCTCAAGGTTGTTTGAATCGGAAGCCGTCAACAATAGAGTCGGATTTGTATGCGTTACACCCGCATGGCAACAGACTATTTGTGACGTCCTCGATTAATAGAACCCCTATGATGCGTATCTCATATCCCGTGTAACTATTCGACTCTCGGAAACCAATCACAGAGTCGTTACGACGACGTGTATTTCAAAGGCTTGTGAACAGGCCTTCTTTCTTTATTCCGTGCAATAAGTTAAGAAAAGTGACATAAAACATTTCATTCATTGGTTCTAACTTGATGGTTGTCATGACCAAATTCCAACTTTCCAACTGTTAAATCCTCATCTCTTTGATTTATTTTGTACACGATCAATAACTTTTGAATGAGGCGCATATCGACCATTCGAATTTCTTTTAGGTTTCTCCATTGGTTCTTGGCCGCCAAGCAGAAATCGAGTGTAATTGACCACCGAGAGAAGTGTTTTCAACGGAAGGCTCGCGATAGTACCGAAAGCTTGTAATGGGAGAATCATAGCTGAAGATATCCAATCGAATATTATTCCGAAAGTACCGCGCCTTTGTGAATTATTAGCTGCTGCTGCCGCCAATGAGATAGCATCATTCAATCGTGCTTCCAAATCTAATAGACGGCTTTCCGTTTGGAATGATTGGAGTGTAGCACGCTTTTCATAACGGCGTACAGCTCGGTTTAGAGCATCTAAATCTGGTTGCATTGTGCGACGAACTTCTGTAGTAAGAATTGCCGATTGCTTCCCATTTAAGACCAGCTCTGGCATGCTTCCGGTGGACGACTCTACATTTGAGGCTCGCGCCTCTAATTCCTCCAACCTTCGGACCAACGCTTCATTATCTTCTGCCTTTTTTTGACTGGAACCATCGTACGAATGTGAATTTACAACTCTTTGTAAATGCAGTGTTCTTGCTCGTAATAACCTGACTAGATGTGCCATTGGTCTCAGTTCTGATGCTAGTAAGAAAATGGTCAAATTGTAATTCGAGACCAATCCTTCGGACGGGCGGCTCAATTGTGATCGTATTGAATGTAGTATATATGCCCCGGCTATTGGAAATATGAAACATGATAATAAAGCCAATATCTCATGAACATAGAGTTCATTGCTAGCAGACTCGTGTACAGGCTGACGTCGCTCTGTCTTGGAATGCGAGTTCGATTTGTCGTCCGACGTGTCTTCGAGGTTCTCGGTCGTAGAGTCCATTGCGCATTCATCCCCGCTTCCTTCCCCCCGAGCCATTTCCTCATTATACACCTCTTTCTTTCGAATCGACTGTGCTGAATGATACCAATCCCCTGAATTATTAGCATGCGTTGATTACTATGGACACTTCCCCAACGCCGGTCCACTGCCATTATTTCTACATCGCGGATTCCAGATTTCTGGAAACAGATGACTTACATGGTACCCTTACAGACCAATTCAGTAGAATGGCCGCAAACCCAAGTAGCATAATATCTGTTATGACCGAATTTCCATTTGTGAAGAAGAGACCACCAATTGCTGGCAGAAGCGCAAAGGCTAGAGGGGCCGAATCCCAGTGTGAAGAATCATGACTATGTTCCTCCTTCATATCGCTAGGTTTAGGAAAAAAAATATCGTCGGTTGAATCCCTCAAACTCTTGTTAAATTCGTTCAGCGAATATTCCGAGAAATTCGAACTCCTACGGCGACTTCCTCCTGAAGGTATTCCATCTGTGGACCAACGATTGGTGCGACGTCGATTTAATGTTGCTGTAGGCTCATCACCGGTGATATTTGAAGCTCTGCCAGTAGGTGATATACTCTTAGTTGGATTTGGTGATGAGGACCTATTGGTGTTGATGATGTTGAGGTTGTGGTTGTGGTTGTAGTTGTAGTTTCGGTTTCGAGTTTCTTCAACAATATTCATATTGCCAGGGTTTATTTCGGGTGGGTGAATCGATCTTGAATGGTCCTGCAGTGTGTTGTGTGGGGAAATGATGAGGCGAAACGTAAATCTGATGAAAATAATGGGGATGATGGAGATGCTTCTGCAAGGTACTCGAGTACTGTTGGAGTTTATTATATTGCTTGTAGGTAGGTAGAATAGATGGAGAAGTTTTGATGTCGATGATAGTTAACCACAGGAGATGAATAAATGTTAATAAATATGGTGGCTTTTACTGATTAATCTTTTGCTCTTACTTTTGTGTCGCATTTCCGAAGCTCAGCTGTGGTGTTAATGTAAATCTTAACTCAATAACCTTACTTCCAGCAACAAACCTACCTAGGTGCGCAATTGATTATTTAGTGCAGATCTCCACGTCCATCTATTAGGGAGTATAATTCTATATTCTATCTATAGTTCTATTGTTTCAGGAAGTATACCTATTACGTATATACATGTATAGATACGTATGGATACCCACGTATATACAAGACAGTGCTCGTGCTCGTACATACAAGCCTGGGTACAAGCCAGGATTTGCAATCGTCATTCTTCCCCTTAGCTCCAATATCAACGTTTGGTATTTGTCTCCGTACTCGTCGTTCCTACCAAAATACTCCACCACAATTTGATACACTTAGTTATAGAAAAGCTCCGTAGCTACAATCCGTGACTTAATAATCCTACTAAAATCAGTTCATTACTCAACGAAGGTCTCACTACTAACAAGAGACTTTGTAGATAAAAGTTCCTAAGCTTAAGGTTACTGCTGTAAGCTCGGATCTAAGCATACCTACCACCTACCTAGTAGGTACTGATGATGACTTTCAGCATACGCTAAGCTCTATCCTTCATGGCCCGTCCTGTTGCGGGCATCCCAGCTTTAAATGCTACAATAACCTCCAGTCTAAGTATTGAATGAACCGTTTATAAAGTGGTATGAAAGTCATTTAGATATATAAATTATCTCCACTTTTGTTTTACCATGCTTATAAGAACCAAATTTATTCCTAGCTTCTGGGGGCTTACACCAAGTCGGGAGAGGGAATTGGGCTGGAAGCATTAATGCCATATTCGCAGTGCCAATTCCTCAAATAAATCGTCAAGCACCAATTCATAACCATCTTCTCCTATCCATTGTGGCTAATGTTTCAATTGTTTCATTGATTCGTTGAATTGCGGCTTTTGATGTATATGTACAATTGGGGACAATGAGCTGGGTAGGCTGGATAGATTCAGCTTTTCGATTTATGGTGGTAAAGAAAGTCTTAGAGACAAGATATAAATACTCAAACCTTGAATTCGCAGGAAAAAGGTGTTATTCATTTGTTCTTATAATATACATCCATTTCTCCCCCTCTACACACTCTTACAATCCACAAAATCTCTCCTTTCCCCTTTCCACGAACCTTAACGGCACTTTATCCTCTTTCGCCATCTTCAGCACTATTTGCGCTTGATTGCATCTTCTAAGTACCCCCTTCGTTTCTATAATAGCTTTTTCATAAACTTCTCTCCTCTCTTCATCATTCATACTCTGTACTTCCTCATCACTAGCCCATCTTGACACATCCAATTCCACACTATATTTCTGAAATATCACAGTCAAAACAGCAATCATTTCCACCTGCGCGAATTTCTTGCCCGGACAAGCGCGTGGTCCCTCACTAAAAGGTATGAATGCTCCTTTGACTGGTTTAAACAATGTAGAGCTCTCGTTGTCAATTTCATCTTTTACCGAATCCTCATCTTCATCCTCATCCCCATGTGTCATCTCATCGTGCTCTTCCACTTTCTCTACTATCCATCTTTCCGGTACAAAATCATCCAAATCCGTGCCTCCTCCCTCCGAAACCCTATGCGGCCAATACCTCGGGTTCCTATGCGTTCCTACAGTATTCAGATGAATAAAGCATCCTTCCGGCACCACTTTCTCTACCCCATCAACTATAACCTTCTGCTCGCCTACAGTAATCTTCGGTATTGTATCCGCTATCGGCATTAATCTCAGTTCTTCATTGGGCACCGCTCCTACCATACTATTGTACAATTTTGGAAAATCACGCGTATATGTCCAATTCTGTGGCTTCTTTGAGCCGACAATCAAGTCGATATCAGCTTGCATAGATTTCTGAGAGAAGACGGAAATAGCGAGGTAGACGAAACAAATTTGGATGCTGGAAGCAGTTGTTTCATGGCCGGCGAGGAGAAAAATAAAAGCATTTGATTTTATTTCGGCTTCGGTGAGGGGCAAGTCTTCGTTTTGATTTGATATTATGGGGTCCTTAGGGGGGTTCAGAGTCTCAGTGGATGCTTTGAGCATATTCCCTTGGTGTTGTTAGTGTCATCGGAATAGATGTGCAAATTATAGTTGCGATCTTACCCATTAAATCCATGGTAACTTTGTCATAATCTCCAGCTGATATTTGCTTCTTTTTATGTTCGAGTAGTCCGGTAACGTATTGATTTGTTTCTCTAAATGCTTTATACACCTGTCCATGGCGCTTTACAGGTGAAATTTCTTGAAATGTCAGCAGAATGAATGCGTTGAGGGGGACCAAGTGACCTACTCAACAACCATTGCGGCCATAACAATATGAGCTATATCACAATTAGTACCTGTTGTCCTATGAATTTCATTCCATTATTGCTTACAAGAAGACTACTCAAAACCGTATTAATGCAATCTTTGAATCCCATTGAATGTTCTCCAACCGGTTTACTCAAACCCAAATTCGGCGTCTCTGACCCTTCAATTTTCAAATCCCCATTACCCACATCTTCTTCCTCCTCTCCTTCCCACAACTGTGGTACTCCAAATCCCACAGCGCAAATGACATGCAAACTTAGAATTGCCGTATCACTCCCCGCATCTTCCACCCTCAACTCCTCATCACCCTTCTCGCTACTTCTACCCCTCCTCCCCCAAATTCTAATCATCCCCTCCGCTTGCCTAATACTCTCCGCCCAAACCAACTTTATACTTTTTTCACCAAAGCTCTTACCCACTACCCTTTTATGTCTCCTCCATTCCTCTCCTTCAATTGTCAAAATGTTCTTCCCAAAAAATTCCAGCACCTTATAATTCTTCACAGGTTTGACGAAATCAGTTTTTCGCATTGTGAATTGCGCTATTAACTCTGCATTTGTGGTGCGTAAGAGATTGAGGTTCGAGGCCGCAAACATGTAGGTGTCTCCATAGAGATCATAGGAAGAGCGGAGATCGAGGAAGGAGTTGCGGTGGTTGGCTATGCTATGCGGATGTTAAATGGTTTGATGGGCTATTTTCTGGGGGATGTTTTTGGAACGGGTTATGCGATAATTGAGAGAAGATAAACTTACTATAGCCATCCCCAATGCTTCGTCCCAGGTAATCTCCTCAGAATTGGAATAATAAATTTCAACGTCAAAATATTTTTTAATCCAATTGGCGCAAGAGCTAGAACAACCCTTTAACATCAGCGCCTTTATTTCCTTTCAGTCCAAACATTGAATACACCCACGCGTCTCAATAACCGGAAATCCAGTTTTCTGTGCTCTCCTTCTATATTCCAAGAATCCATTATACGCATTTCCCACTTTCCACAGCAGCAACGTCCATAGAGCTAGTCCTATGAACAATATTCCGACCATTCCGAATTCTTCGACGTTCAACGCGATGCACAGTAATTTGGCAGGAGGATAAATTACGAATCACGACTTCCCAAGATGCAAACAAAAAATCAACGTGCAGTCGGAGAATCGTCGATTGATTGATCAAAGGAATGATCGTCAATCACTTCAACCCTGACATGAATAAAAAGAGCAAGTAAACCGAGTGAAATTCAATATATGTAATCCTTCATACATGTGCATATGTAAGATACGGAGCTGTACCCCTCATTCATAATCTCGACACCTATCATTATGGCTCGTAGTGTAGATAATCCTTCATAGATGGATAGCCTAGGTACGCATGTAAGATGAAGGAAAACATGTGGATAGAGATAAGCATAAACAGAACCTCCATTCAAAACAACTATTGAATTTTATATGGAGGTATGGAGTAACTATATTTATTTATTTGTCCATGATTCTCCAGAAATTCCCTCCAAAACCAGGGTCTCGTATGTGGGTAGTATTCTTTAATCATAGTCTATCTATGAATGGAAAAAATCCTCTGTACATACATTTAATTATTCCATTTAAGTAGCTGGCACAGTCTAGACATCAAAAGCTCAAAGCTCACAGCTGAAACCCCACTCCTCCCATGAAATGATAAACCAACCATAACAACCACCCCTCCTCGCCCCCATCAATCCTACCACCCTTGATAACGTCCTTGTTGTCCGTTCCCATTGTATCGCTGATTCGACCCCGCCGTACGTATATATGTAACTATCTCTACATATACTATACAAGCGAGGTCTCCCAACAAGGTACGGGTACTCGAACAGGTAAACATTTTTATCCACCAAAATTAGCTCTGCATTCAACGAATATTGATCGACTACTGTTTGGAGCCGCTTAAAGCTGCTTAAAGACGGCCAGGACTGCCGTGCATATAGATACAAGGTCTGTAAATTACATAGCATCCAAATACCTCCGGCAGATAACTCAGGGTAGCAGCAATTCAATACGCAATAAATCCATAAAACCTCGGCATAAAAAAATCCAACAAGATTTTAATTTCTTTTTTTCACTCAAACTTTCTTTGGTCCTTAAATCCCATTCAATCAAACTTCGATGATCTTACATCATTATCGATTGCGAGCTCCAAAAGCTCAAAGCTCCAAAAACAAGCCCCAACACACATGATAGTATCCAAGCACGTATTCCTGAAAGTAAACCTTGGATTGAGACCTGTCCCATGGATTGATATCCGTTCTCATACATGCAGTACCTACGCCATACCATTGCCGTTTCCATACCTTGCCAGCCGCCTGTACCGCACATTTCCTGATTTACCCATCCGTCCCGATTGCATAAACCACCCTTCGATGAGACCCTTCTATATCAGCTATTCATCATATCCTCATCCCTCAACCTCGTCCCTCGCCCTATCTATTCGAGTTTTCATCTATTATCCTAACTCCTCGGTCTAGGTCGCCGTCCGTCGATAATATCCGAGCACACCGGGCACCAGCAAGGCAAGCACGGACACCCGTACGGGCACCAGTGGAAGCCATTTTTTCGCTTGCACGCTACTATCGGCAATTAGAGTTTGAATTTTGACCCAGTATAGGGGACCTATCTGCTATCAAGCTCTTGGCCCTTCTAAGATAATGATTATGCTGAAAGAAATATTGAATGAATACTCTCTAATCTTGGAAAACTCTGATCAATTAACAAATTAGTTAATGATTAACGATTGATTAGTGCGTGAATATAAGCTGCATGTGAAATACCCAGATACGTTATGTATCCCTCCCTTTCCATCCCTAACCTACGCATCACTGATAGACAAAAGTACCTTCACTGGTACGTCATTTCAAATCCATCCTCTTCACCCCAGTAATTTAGGCCTAAAAGCAGCTCTCCCTCAAACAAATCCCCAATTGATTCGTTCCCTTATGGGAAGCCTACGGAAATGCTACGGAATGGTCACGGAAAGGGATATTATAATGGTAGCCAAGAAATAAAAATGCAAACAAAATTCAAAACATCCAAACAGAATCTAACAAACGCTCAGA
Organism: Botryotinia convoluta; assembly: GCA_004786275.1. NCBI lineage: Eukaryota > Fungi > Ascomycota > Leotiomycetes > Helotiales > Sclerotiniaceae > Botryotinia > Botryotinia convoluta. The sequence goes on from PQXN01000400.1 coordinate 20,542, forward strand.
AAATTTACCAAACAAGTATGTACTGCGTGAACAAATCAAAGCACTACTTCAATTTTCTACCCCCCAAAAGCTTCTTCGTCAAGCTCTTTTAGTCGCTTCGCATACACCCATCCAAACTTCATAATCATGCATATGCAATTCTACAAACGGAATCAGGTACTATAAATTCTATATTATCCATATGGATAGGCAGGTAGAAGGGTAGGTAACTAGTACATGCACATGCAAATCATACCCGTCTAGCCGCTCACTCAAGTACACTCAAATCAAAAGGAGTAGGTAACAATATTCATTGATTATTCCAGGTCTTTTTACATCTAGACCCGACTACTGTATACATTCTCGTCTCATTTCTTCTTCTTGCTTTGCTTTGCTTTGCTTCTCTTCACTTTGCCTGATTTCGTTCCCCGCATTTTCATGCTTCTTACCTTCCAATGCCATATTTGCAATATGAGGAAAGGCAACGAATTAATGAGTAGATATGTAAATAAAAATATTCAACTCTTCTAACCATAATTTAGCCTGACTGGACAGCCATAAAGACTGCCGCCTTTGAGTTCCATGCTTCAAATAACCTTTGTGGGTCGAGAAATTGCATCCATGATTCCATGTACAAATTCCCTTCATTCACGTATCCAACCATCCATCTCATATCATTACCCTCAGAACACCAATCCATTCCATAAGATACTATCCCGTGCCAATAACTCAATCCGTCAACCTCCATTAAAAATACCGTGACGAAGTACTGAAACAAAGTGTGCAGGGAAAAAGAGAATTTGTCCACGTATTAAATCTCCAAACCCGAGTGAGTCCAGGTTCGAAGTCCAAAGGTTCCATCCGAGGCCGAGCCCAAATTTTTCCACCACAAAACTCTGCCAACCAATTTCAATTCCACCTCCTCCCATTCAATAATATCAATAGAACTCATACGTCAGTCGCGAAAATGAAAGAACAGTGAAAGGAAAACTAGCATAAAGCACAAAACGTAAAAGAAGTGATTTCAAAAAAATAAAAAAATAAAAATAGCACACCCAAATCGAACGCTTGCACCACCACCATCTCATCTCATCTTAGTCTCCGCCGGTTTTACGCATATAAAAAACATGCCAGTCAGACATGCTATGATATGATATTCGCTCGCTCGCTCAAATGAATATATGACATCGTCCCACGAGGAGGGTTAAAATAATCGAAGCGCCAGTACTCCCTCCCTATTGCTTTTAGATAAACCTAAAGAGAGTCGTTCCTTAACCCTGATGAATATTCGGATCTTGCTTAAGATCTGCATCATGGTGTCCATAATTACTGTCGAGAAAATCGAATTCGCCATGATGTTGATGGGTGGGGAGTTGATGTGGATGACCGAGACTTCCTGTTCTGAGCTGACTTCCTATTTGAGGAGTTGTGTCGTATTGAGATCTATGTGGCAGTCCATCGTAGCTTCTTTGGACACTGTGACCAATAGGATGCGATGGTAACATGGATTGAGAGTTTGGCGGGGGAAGTTGATACGAATTAGAGGAGAAAGATTGTGGGGAATTTGATGTGAACGATTGAGATTGTGGTGATGTTGTGTAAAAGCTTGAGGCCGGAGATGGATTACTGAAGAAAGATGGTGTCCAGCTCACGTTTGCCTGTTGGGAGTTCTGGTATTGAGCTGGAGACATGGAAGTGGACATGGAACGTTGAGGTTGGTCTTGTAGGCTTGAGCTACCAGGATCATTGAAGTTAACACGCGGTACATATCCAGTAGCGGTATGAATGTAAGAGGAATTGTGCATGTGATCTTCCTGTTGTGGATTGTATCGAACCGAGACGTGCCGAGCTGGTGCATACACATTATCATGTTCTCTCTGCTGATTAGACGACGTTCCTTGTTGTGCTTGCTGAACTTGAATGATTGACGGCGAGACCGAGCTATGCGGAGTCAACATCATTGGCGAGGCTTCTATTTCTTGAGGTTGTAAATCATCGTCTTCAAGCTTCATGCCCTCATCTGGTTCGTCGTCTGAAATTTCCGCGCCGTTTCTGTCACCATACATTACCGAAATATAAGTATCAGGGTCTAATAAGATGTTAGCCATCTGACGGGACAGTCTTTAAACTAAAAATAAAATACTGACCTCGCTCGCCATTTTTATACTGCTCTTCCATTCGAGCAACCTTGAATATTTCCTTCAAGAAAGGCTTCTTGGCAGAATTTTCGGGATGATCTTTCTCAGTAAACCAATTCGACATAGCTTCCATCGTAACTTCTTCCAGTTTCTTGACGTTGAGGTTTAGCTTTTGAACTGCGGAACATTGCTTATGATATGGCTCGATAATCATTCTCAAAATATGTACCAACAAACGTATTCGCTCTAATCAAGATATTAATTACGATGTCTTTGATTTACATGGTGATGTTGAACTTACCAGGTTTCAAAAGGTGATCTGGTTCTCTGTGGCGAACTGACAAATCTCCACTTGTAGCTGGCCACCATGGTGGGGCTTTATCAGCACCCTTGGTATATGGGTAATGTGTCTGCTTCCTAGGCTCAACGAGCTTCACAAAAGCTTTTCCCATAACCTTACAAGAGGCTTGCTGCATATCCTTGAAACGACAACTGTAGAATTTCGTAACCTCTTCCTCATCACCTATTCTCAGTAACATTGTCTTCCTCTCTACGATGGGACTTGGTGTATCTTCACTTGAGTCATCATATTGATGATGATATCTCTTAGTCTTTTTCGATCCTGTCGAATTATCATCGTCAGAATCTTCTGAACTTTGTCGAAGCTGACGGTGTCGACGCCTCTTTCCAGAACTTAAAGCGTTTCCTGTAAGTCTCCTCATACCTGGTGCGTTATCCATGCTAAAGTCACTGTACCCGCTCTCTTGATTGTAGGCTGTAGAGACAGACATTAGCAAGGGAGACATGGTGATCATTTGAAAGATGACTGACATGATGAATTTGAAAATGAGGCATCCAGAGCAGCTCTTTGTACAGATTTGTGGAAATCATTCTTCAAGTGTGGCGAGAATATTCTCGGTTGAAAATTCTTCAGAGTTTGGGAAGTGTAATTTACTTCCCTTCCATCGTCAAGAATGGCGATGACGGCAAACTCTTTTACTGGAATACGAGCGCATGATCTCAATGCTTCTTCCACAGTCTAGAGAAATGTTAGTTGATTCACTCTCCATGAGATGAATGGATTATCACTCAACGTACAAGAGCTAGTTCGTGAGGGTGAGGGCGGTGTGGTATAATTGGTGTGAGTCGAGCTTCGCTCAAGGAAGGTTGGCTGCAATCGAATGATCTCTCCGCGGTATTGGGCCATGACTCACAGCCATAACAATCCCTAGACTGCATGCGATTCTCATGCTGAACCATATTCAAGAAAGGTATTCAGATGATAGATAGACTAAGTAAGGGCTCTGAATCTTCGAGTCGAGGCGGTGAGGTTACAAGTCGAGCTATCGTATTGATGATATACTTGACAAGTCCGTGAGGTATAAGACGTATCAGGAATTAGGAGCACGGGAGACTGCTTTAATGGCTGCTCGGCGATCTACTGTTTACCAAAACTCAATGTTAGCGTATTAATTTACGCATATGCATGATAGAGATCCGAGTCTGTAAGGAGATCCAAGACATGGAGATGGAAAAAGTAAATCAAAGAGGCTTACATCAAAACCAGGGTTATCTTCGTATTAATATCATAAACTCATGGCAACTATAAGAAAGAATTCACAGGAGGGAAAAAAGTGGCGTTGTATCGAAGGTAACACAAAATCGGATTCCAAACAGATAGGTGGGGAAGCTGAGTTTATGGTCGCAAATTATCGATTGAGGCGTCAAGTACCCAAGCATGAGACCCAAGAGTGACTATCTTACCACCGTCCCGACCGAGTATACTCTTTCCCGATACGAGACCGTACGGACCGACTCTCGAAATTGGGCACCGAAACACTTGTGAGTTGACGTGAGATATGGGATGGTGTATTGTAAGGAATTGAGGTTTTGAGGAGCGTTGAGTGTCTGTTGACACTATCCAATTGACAATTCAATCGCCGCTATATCAAGAAATTGGACGTCCAAGAGAGGATTTGAGACACTCTAATATTGTTCGGAAACCGGCAGTAGTAATTGTTTCAGTTGATTAATTTTTCAATTTTCAGGTACCTTTTTGGGCCTTAATCCGCCGTTTGATCTTCGAACCCTTGGGACCATTAGACGCGCGGGGAATCTGGATTGAGATGGTAAGTGAGACCAGGATAGATTCTTAGATCAGTGGAGATACAGTCGGTTGAAATAAGTATCAGTAATAGATATATGATCGATCCACAACTGTGTGTAAAATGAGCAACTAGATGATAGATCTAGCATCTAGATGAAGAGGAGAAAAGTAAGAGAAAATGGCAAGAATGAAAGATATGTTTTAAGATAAGGACAGAAGATTCGAGTAAAATCCCGTAGGCAATGTACGGTAAAAAGGCCGCATGGAGGGTAGAATGGGTGAGGGGATATGTATGACGCAAAAAGCCCCCAGTCGCTTGTAGGACACCAAGCTTAAACGAAGCTCTGAAATAAATTCGATGCGCTGTTCAGTATGTTATGATTCACGGTCCGTTTGACTCTACAGTATTTATTTCTGTTGTGTTCCTATCTGTACATCTAGGCTTGCGTTGCGTTTGAGTTATTCAGTGGTTCGTTGAATAATAAATGTCGTGCTACCATTTGAGAGACGGGGGG
>PQXN01000401.1:0-25146 GCA_004786275.1 Botryotinia convoluta
ATAAATATTTATATTAATAATAGATTGCTTTATTATAGATATCTTATATTAATATTCAAAAAAATAATTGAAAAAGACTTGAATAGTTTTTGTTTTAGAATCAAATTACTCATAAATAAATAGTTTTTGAAGATTTTGAATATATTAAAGATTTGTTATATTATTGAATATAAAAAGTTTTATTTAAATATCTAAAAGATCACTTACATCAATTATAGATATAAACTAGGAATGATACATTAAAATTGAGTAAGAATTGATAATGGAAAATGCTATCCCTTTCTTTTTCCTTCAATCAACAATATCAGCATAATTAGTTATTAATATAAGTTCTATATTTATATATATCTCAAAAGTAATAGCTACTATTATTACAATTTTAATAAAATCATAAAATTCTATTCAATTATTGTTTTTGAATATAATAAAAAACCTTTATTTTGTTGAAACTAATTTAGTGGTAAATAAACCAACTATAACTTAAAGAATAAGGAATATTATAATTTAAATATATAAACAATTATTGTAATAAGATTGCTCACAATACAAAACTTATAATCTATCAGAAATAGATAGCAAATTATATATAAAAGAGTGATATTATATATTATATAGATGTGGTTAAATCTTAGTGTAGTAAGATCAACACGTAAAAGGTTTTACGTGCTTGGTGTACGGACCACGTCACGTGTTTTCCAACAAAAGTATACTTAATCATGCCCTATTAAGGATCAATAATTGTTTAATTCATCTAAAGACTGCCTACCTACATTGCCCACCATCCCCACCCACAAAACTTCAAATAAATTACAAGCATGAAAACCCAATTGAAGAAGAAAAAAAACTACAAACGCCTACAGTAGCCACCGTTCCATTCATTCCATTCGCTCATTGCTAACCCTAACGACCATAAACAAAACACTCGCTCGCTCTTGACTCGCCTCAAAAATGCATATCATTTGATTTCTTCTGAATATTCTCATCTACTCATCGATCAGAAACACACTCTCCATAGCATAGGTAGCATATAACCTCCACCTATCTTTCAAACTCCACCACTTTCTGTGTTGCCGAACTAGAACTTCTTTCTCTCTGTGAATCTCCAGAAATACCTGGCATCAAGCTTCCAATTTTACCCGATATCCCTACTCCCTCAACCTTCTCAATACCACTTCTAATACTACCTGCTTCAGCATCTGCTCCTTCCAATAAATCTCTATCTTCACTCCTTACACTCCTCCTTTCAGCATCACCACCATAACCACCTGAAACTCTTAATCCATCATCTTCTTCCTCCTCATCCTCATCTTGTACACCCGGTCTATGCACAGCATTTCTCTCCATTTCCTTTTGAGCCTCTTCCATTCTTCTTCTAACTTCCGCAGCAACTCTCATTCCATCAGTAACAATATTATCCAAGACACCTCTGAGTCCCTTCCCAGGTGGTACCACACCAGCAGAACTAGGACCACTAACAACATTTGCTGCTGCAGTTGCTGCCGATTTACCGATATTTGTGAATGTAGTAAGGGAAGAACTTGTGGCATTCGAGGTTGAGGCCATTTTATCTGAGATACGAAAGGAAGCTGGGAATGAAGACTCAAAGAATTGTTCAAGAAGTTCATCAGCTAGAACGACCATACGGAAAGTAGGAAGAGTTATGTGAAGGGGTTTGGAAGGATCAAGAGCTGCGTTGGCACTTTCTGATTGTGCTTTTGAGACACTTCGAGAAGGGGTAGAGAGATTTTTGGGTTTGTTGGATGGTGGTGGAATAATTGGAAGATTAATTTCCTTTTTGGTTTTCTTTGAGTCAGTACCAAGATCTAAGAGATCCTCTTCTTCATCTGAGTCATCCGAATCGCCAATAGCAAATGAGTCAGGATCAACAAGACCATTTGTATCATTTGAGGCATCTTCTACTTTCTCTTCACTTTCTCCTTCACTCTGATTATCTTCCTCTTCGTCCTCGGTGTTTTGTGGATGATCTGGATCAGCATACTCAAAGCAACGTCTGATGAATGCACTAACGCTATTCAAAAATCGTTCTTGTGTTGTTGTATGTGGACTATTGAATTGTGCTGGATTACCAGCTTCATATTCGCTTAGTCCAACCATAGATGGTGAAGGCGTCAGAGATCCTTCTAGACCTCTTCGAGAAAGGAACAGTAGAGCTTCAGATATCCTTAAAATCCCTTCTCGATCCACTTTTCCATCTCCATCATCATCATAAAGTTCAAAGAAGTATGTAATACTTCCCATAATATCACCTTTGCCCTTGATATGAGCTAATCCTGTAACGACATTTTGTAAAGTCAGTGCAGAATTCATATCCACATCCCATCTTCGGAAAAGTCGTTGCATGAATTCATGATCGGCTGGTTCAGGGTTACCAAAACCCCAAGGAGAAAGGGAAATATCTCGACGTCGCAAAGAATTGCCAAAATAAGAATGTTTCTCCTTCTCGAGTTCCTTTTCTTGCGTAGATGGTGAGTCTGTTACAGCCCATTTAGTCATTCCAGCAAGGAATTCTCGAAAGCAATCGTAATCCATCAGAGTAGGACTTGGACCAAGACCCACTCTACCTTTCTCGATATTTTGATTCTCTCCTAATCCAGCAATCACACTGGCCCTGTTGGCTTTTGCTCTTCTTTCTTTTTCTTCTTGTATCATTTGACTTCTTTGTTGTCTTTCGTATAATACGCCATAAAACCTATCATACAAAGCACCCAATTCGTCAACACTCAATTTCTTGCTTTCCGGACCTAAGTTTCGTATTGAGGTTCGTTTTGCAAAACTCTCAATACTGTTCAAAACAGCATCTTTATGATTCATACGTTGCTCTGCAATGGTATTTTGTGTGATCCCTGAGAACTCCTTGAAAGCAACAACCATCAGCTCCTGAAATCGCGTGACTGCTCGTAATTTTGCATTCTCGGATTTTGGATGCGCAGATTCATCCAATTTGGAGAAATACCCTTTCAGAACAGAAATAAAAGCTCCATCATCAGTGGCATCTAAAAGTTCTTCTCCATTTATGCGTAAAATAGCGAGACCAACTTGAAAGAGTACCTTTGGACCTTCTAAAAAGAAAACATCTAAAACACGGAATGCAAATACGAGAGGCATAGAGTTAATATACAGTGACAAAAACCAAGGCAGAGAAACGACTGAAAGCTGAACGTCCGATTTGACAAGATGATCCCATAATATTGGCATAGTCTTCTCTACTAAAGACTCAAATACGCGTTGGTCCAACAGAGTGCCGTACATGGTTTGTGAATAGTATCCGGGAAGTAATCTGTCGCATAACGCGGATAATAAGAAGTAAGCTTGGGCTTCAGACATATAAATTAATAGTGCTGCCACAACTATATTCATAGCCTGGCAATATCCGACTTCTTCGTTGGTCCAACTATATGCTGTAAGAACTCGTCTCAATCGATCGATACCTTCCGCACTTTGAAATCCAGGATATTCCGGTAAACTTCGATTGAGATCCTTCTCAATTTCATCAATTGCAAGAGAATCTCTTCCTTCAAACTTCGCTAGAGTGTCTGTATATAACGTAGGGTTTTCCAAGCGTAGAAACAATGACCCTGATGTTTGCTCCCATATTTCTCCTCGCAGTCGATTCGGTAATCCAACTCGAATCAGCTTATGAAATGTAGGTTGACGAATTAATGTAACGTTCCGCCCATTTTCTCGAAGATACTCTCCCCATAGTCGCATCTTACTTTTGTCTCGTAATTTCCGAAGGTCGCCCGGATATCTGAATAACATTCCAAGTCCTGCATCTGGAGCTTCTCCTGTTTTGCTGTCGCCTTGTAGCAAATATTCCGAATAACACTCTGCCACAACACGTTTCATCTTTGCGACCTCACCTACTCCCGATTTTAGTCCTTTCTTTAAGCCATCGCAAAACCGTTCGCATGCTTGGCGCGTTCCAGCAAGATTTATTGTAATTTTTTGTTGATATGTAGGTTGTTTTGAGCCATCTTTCGCTGATGTATTTGTGATTCCATTCCAGGTAGTAATAGCCAATGCAAACTTTACTCCATGTCAGCAATAAATAATGCGGTAAAGAAGGGATGCATACTTGATAGGATTGACTATGAAGTCGCTCTACTCGTCTTATAGCACATAAAGGCAATGTAAATCCATTCCCTCCAGGTCCGGCTCCATGTGTTTGCCCATTGAATCCAGAGGATGTACCTGTACTCGCCGTTTGAAGGAAACTTGTAGGTTGTGTCGAGAAGCACAGATATGCTTCACTCAAGTGCAACTTTCCAGCATAATGAAAACCTCTCTCTCTATCTCTATCCTTCTCTCCTTGTGTAGCATTCGGTGAGTATTGATTTGGTGGGGCTATAGTAAGTTCTGCAGTGATCTCTTGTAGAGGGGTTTGGGAATCTGGTAATCGGAATTGATTGCGGAAGAGAGTAGATTTAGCAGGATTGCGATCAGAAGCAGAAATGTTGAGAGCTTGAGTTGGGTCAATGAATGATTGAGCCTTTTGCACAAAGCTTGAGAAATTGAACATGGTTCATGGTATCTGCTGGTAATACAGCTTAAATCATAGAAGTTTTGTTCTTTGGAATTCATTCGAGTTGAGGGACATCAAGTCTCAAGTTCCGATGTCATCAGCCTCGGCTTATGTAACACGGTTGAACCAATAACATTACACAACTGGACCCCTTAAATAATAAATACGATGCATGTTTTAGATTTGATAGTGATCACATTACACATAATTCACAAACAATTTGATGTCTTCATGGATATATTATATGATACTTGGTTTTTATGTTATGACGTTTGCAGGTAGTAAATCTTCAGTTTACAGCTGCGTGCCCGTTTCTTTCCCAAGTCCGGATTAGTACTCTTCAACATTTAAGCAGCCTTCTCAGGTTCAGAAATAATTTATGTATTCATTCACAAGTGCAAGAACGTGGTTTCATGTTTTAGAGAGTTTTATTTTTGCATTCAACCAATGTCAATTTTGAACAATCTCTTTCCATCCCAACTAACTTTATCCAAAGCTATCGGTTGTCCCAAATTCCAACTCAATCTAATCGATTCTCCCCCGCCACTAACTCCCACATTCCTGTACAATGCCATTGTGAAATTTATGAACCGCTTGAAAACGCAGCCTGGGCATTGGTAAAATCGTTATCAATCGTACTCAAAGCCGTAGACAGTTTTGGTTCAACATCAGACGAGGAAATGGCAAGAAGGTTCTTTCCAAAAGTATCAGTTTCCTGTTTCAAATTCGCTAAGTCACTCTCAACAGTTGAAGCAACCCCTGCGTTAGCGAATGTAGACTTCTTTGCTACAAGTGCATTGAGTGCCTCTTGAATATCGGGAATCAGATTATTGATTTCATTGAGAATACTGTTGGAGTCGGCTGAGGATAATTGAGATGTGTTGGCGGCATCGTTGGCAGCGTTCTTGATAGCTAAGGTGAATGATCAGTATGGGTTATATGACAACTTCAAATTAGAACTTACAAGTTTCCAAAGTTGATTCAGTGCTGCTCACTGTAAGCAGGTTAAAGAATCCACCGTTGTAGTTGTCTACTGCAGTCGTAAGTGCTTTGACATTGGTATCGATGGTGGTTATATCTGTGAGAATAGTCGCCGGTGTACGCTGGTAAATAGTGGCAGCAGTGACTGCTGTGATGAAGCAGAAAATGTTTTTGATGGCAACCATTTTGTCGGTTTGAATTACACAAGGAAATAAGGAGGATTGGAGAACAAGCCTATTAGATGTTGAGATGAAGGAGTGAGTAGATAATGATTGAATTTATCTTCCTGAGTGGTATACTGGGGTATTTATACATGAATGCGGTGCTACAGGGGAGATATCGCTGACCGAAGGGTGATACAATTCTTCTTAGCTATTGAATTTTCCAAGTAGTTTCGATGACTCAAAGAGATCTTTTCACGCATACTCTTCCCACAAGCGCGCCTTTAGACAGCCTAAACAAATGTTGTAAAGGTAACTACACCCTCGGTCGTACTACTCCAGCTGGTTGTCCCACACAAAACCCCGCTTCCGAGAGTAACTATTTGAACGTTATACCGCCCAATGCCATGTAACTCTTTAGCATCAGAAGACGATCAAATAGGTCCTTCGTAACGATTCTAGGTCGAGCCGTCACTAGATCGAGCTGAAATCGGGAGGCTAACGGCAGATGTGCCATGTCCCTAAAAATTCCGGGGCAACCCGATAACAAAAAAGTCCCTAGTGTTCGCATATCCTTCAACTATTCGCGAGATAGCAACTTCAGATATCTTCATGATTCCTCTAGTGCTTTGAGGGAATAAGGCTAAAGTGAAAATTTTGTTTATCACGATCCATATAGCAGTTGGAACTTTCCAATAGTCTCGATTCAACCATCTATTGTGCTTGACAAGTCTTGACACAGATGATATCCATTATCAAACCGCTGTACACAGTAGATGGAGGAAGTTAATCAAGGAAAGAAGAGGGTCGTTGCCAAGGACAATGAGTGTAGATCTCAAACTAGCAGCTGCTCGTGCATCGGTTCTTGTAGCTTCTTTTATAAAAAAGCAAACTAGATTACCGCGAAAGTATCAGCACTATAGATCAGATCATCCAACGGTTTTTCGATTAGAGGAAATTGGCCGAACAGGCGCACGAGAACGATTGAGAGATGTGAATGATGCCATACTGACAATGTACAAAATTGATTCCGAGATCCGAGAATTTGTGCAACCCGACGACTATCCCGTGCACGTGAAGAAGTCTTTCTTTACAAAAGAAGGTCGAGTCATATCAAATATTGAAACGCCGTATGCAGTTTTTCTTTGGCATCGTTGTTTCTTGCGCCATGATGTGCAAAATCAGATCCTCTCATGAAGTCAAGATGAAACAATACATTGCAAGGTCACGTGCTTTAGAGCGGAGACGGAAGCCGTTCCCGCTCATCATCTTCCCTTCGAGGAGAGAGCTCAACGACTTACCATCTGAAGAATAGTAACCTTCAAAGTTTTAGGTCTCGTAAATTCCCTTATTCACTTCTTGAGAGTGCCGCTTTCATTGTTCAAGCCTAGCTATTTCGAAAGTATCCTTCCAAGACTTAGAGGCGCGAGAGAACCGACACGTGATAATCACCTTCATTACCTCCCGGAATGGAAGCTCCAGTTGTTGAACACCCAAAAAGGGCCTATGGGCTGCATAATAATGCATGTGGAACATGTGCTAAAGCAAAGGTGAAATGTATTCCGTCTGATCCCGTTGGCAACAAATGCTATCGGTAGGTTTCTCAACCCTCAATATCTACTTTCGCTAAATTATTGATATCCAGCTGTCAACGACTTCGAAAAGAATGCGAAGCTCCAAATAAACCGAAAAAACGACTTAAAACTACGTAAGTATAATATGAAGCTTAATTGATGTTCTCTACTGACTTCATCTAGCTCCGTGGCTGGACTCGAGAAGAAACTAGATGATATCGTTACCATTCTGAGTACTTCGAATCATATACCAAAAGCATCAATTGTACAACGTCAGGATGACATCCCAGCGGATATCAAGTCCATTGATCCACCACACTTGCTAGACCATGTTACTGAACAGATCCCAAACGACGAGACATCAATGTGTTTTAGTGATAATCTCAAGACCCCATTCACTAGCAACCGCGCGAACACAGATTTATATTCATCATCTTCAACGATACCCCCCGTAATCGACCTCGATGATGACTATGCACATGCATTATTAGCCATTTTCAAAAGTGACATGGCTCCATACTGTCCTTTCGTCCTCATACCTCCAAATATCTCACCTCGCCAATTCCAAGCAGAGAGACCATTTTTATGGAAAGCTATTATTACAGCTGCATCTCACCGTAATCCAACTTTTCAGGATGCCTTTGGAATTCGCTCTTTCGAGAATTTTATAACTGAATTGTTGCTAAGGGGTCAGACTGCTAGTCTAGACAAATTGCAAGCCTTGCTTGTTCATCTTGGATGGTATTTCCAACGTTTTCTTTAGTATCAATAGCCATTTACTAATGCTAATAGGTTTCATTATCAATCTATCATAAACAATCAAACCATCAATTTGATTTACCTTGTGAAGTCAATGGTGACAACACTTGGTCTTCAACGATCATTAAAGTTGGGTGCAGCTACGGAGAAGATACCGGTTGATGGTAAGTATTTATTTGACTTCGAAACTGATTTCACAATGCTACACTCTCTTATTTGATGATTCTAATATTCTATCAGGTATTCGGCAAGCCAATAAAGATAAATTAAGTACTCGGAGACTTGAGGAGCTTCGGGCTTACGCTGGATGTTTCTATGCCACCTCGATGTAAGTTTACAACCAGGGAGCCCACATCATTCGCTTCGATTAACAACTCTCACTAGGATGCCACCAGGTAGTAGCGTGGAAAGTATGAGATACACTGTCCAGCTCGAAGAAGCATGCAAAACGGTCGCCGAAGCAGGAGGGTTCCAGAGCGACATCCTTCTTTTCCATCTAGTAAAGCTGCAACAACTCACGAGGAAAACCAAACATACATTCTTCAATCTCGAAGCAGGATTAGGTCCTCGTATCGTTCCGCGAAAAATGTGTATGGATTTATTGCAGAGAGAGCTAGAAAGTTTCAAACATGAGCTACCAGAAAATCTAAAATCTCATTGTTAGTCCCCCCCTTCCAGTACCCCCAATTTCCCATTAACAGTCCCCGAAATAGTCCTCATATCAATCAACTACAGCATTGCCGAAATCAATCTCTACGAAGCGGGCCTAAACGATACCGACTTCACAAATTCAGATAGTCTCGAGCGATTGAGTATCCTCAACTCCTGCTTAATATCCGTCAAATCCTTCCTCGACGACAAAGTCACTCAATGGATTGACTTCTCCATCGGAGCTGCCTATACCACCTGGGTCCAAGTCGGCTATGGCATCCTAGTCGCCCTCAAACTATGCACCTGCAAAGCCGACGGTTGGGATCGAGAGTACGCCCGTTCAGCCCTAAACATCCGACACACAATTGATTTCCTAATTGAAAAACTCAAGATAATCATATCCATTCGAGGCAGAAGTCCAGAACAACTACAATCCCAACTACAATCCCAATCCCAACCATCAACCAGCTCCACCCCGGAAAAAGACATATTCATCCGCTTCTCGCGCCAACTCCTCCGCATCAAAAGCTGGCACGAAGCGAGTCTACACCAGCATTCTCCCAACTCGAGTCCCGAGCCCGAAGAAGAAATCAATCAACCCTTTAACCAACAACACGAATCGGCAACTGCACCGCTAGTGATACCGGAAAGTTATTTACAAGATGAGTTTTTGATGAGTTTGGATGATAATTTTTGGCTGGCGTTTCCCGGCGCGGATGATGGGTTTTGGAACCTCGCGGATGTTGCGTTGTGAGATGATTCATTCGGGAGTTTTTCTGGTTGAAATGGGGTTGTGGATATATGGACATGTGTATGGCTTTGAAGGATTGCGTGTTTTATGGGTGGTGAAGTGTGTGGATGGAGTCTTCCATCATTCGAATTCGAATTTGCATTTGAATTTGAATCTGAATCATCACCCATAATTTGCGTTTGGAAAATAAGGAAAAGGAGGTTTTTGAGCATCCATCACTATCAAACTTCTTTCTAGCACATAGAAATTGTAGAATACAGACAGTTCTTTCCACGTCATTCTACGAGTCATAATAACGCCTCACACCTCACAAAATAACTTTGAACTCCTCAGAATCCAATGATTTTTCTTCTTCGATGAAGCAATTTAGCACACACATATAGAATATTCCAAATCACATTCAATACTTTCACGAATTCATACATACGACTTCTCGCTACTATATATATAATATCTCATCTAACATTCAGCTTTTCGAATTCTCACTTTCATGACTTTATATCTCATCACAGACTGCAATGACTATATATATACTCATCCATCCATCCGTTCATCCCTCTATCTAATAACCAATCTATCATCCTCATCTCGTTCCATCATATCTCAACCGAACTCTACTCGCCAACACTTCCAAATCCCGAATTCCCAGGAGAAAATCAACTCTCAAGTTCTCTATCACATGTCCCTCTTCCCTTTTCGCTTCCCCCCTCTTCCTTCTCCTCTCTTCTTTCTTCCTCATCCCATCCCATCCCATCCCATCTCATCCCATCCCATCCCATCTCATCCAATCCCATTCCATCCGCCCCCCTTTCCCCCCTACTTCCAACTCTTCCACTTTCCTTCCTTTTCCACTCTTGGCTTCCCTCCCCACCATCACCAAACAACGCAGAAACAGCATACACAGCATAAAGGCACAACCTCAATCTCAACCCTAAACCCGAATCCCACCATATCTCTATCTCTATCTCTATCTATATTTCCATTTCTATCTCCATCTCCATTCCCGCAATCAAATGCCCTACCCACAATCTCATCTTCATCCCCATTCCATTTTCTCAGCAAGAAATTGAATATCCAATGATTCAAGATTATTTTTTCTTTTCTTCTTTTCTTGTCTTATTATCTTGTTATCTCGCAAACTCACAAGATTGATCTCCATCTTGATCAACATCAATATCAATATCCCTTTCGATAATGATAGTTAAGGGCTCAATGTAATATGGTAGTATGATAATATGGTGGTATGTATGGGGGTATAGTGTATGATATGATATGATTGGATTGATTGGAATTTGGAAGGGAGATTTAGGTGAGCGTAAAAGTAACAGAAGAAGTCAAGGGGAAAATAAAAGGAAAAGGAATATAGAAATCTCAAATTAGATTTACAATTGCCGTATTGATCTTTGGCTCTGAAATACACTAGAGCTATTCTTATTGTCTAGTCTTGACGCGCATATTGATATCATAACTACCATCCCTAACCCTATCATTCATAACTCATAACTCCCCATTCCTGTTCCTCTCGATACCACAAATGCAGTCATTGTCTACCTTCAAACCAAGAGTTCATATCATGATATACCATCGCTCACTCCATCATAATACCCCCTTCAAGCCAAAGCACCCATCGGATCCCACAAATTCAAAACCTTTGCTTCACCTCCAAGCACATCCCTAACACTCTTTGCCACAAACCTCGGTTCCACAACTGCTTGATAAACAAATTCATCCATCCACGCATCACTCATTACAAACCAGCCATCCGTTCCTGCTCCCTCTCCCCAACTATTCTGAACTCTCCATCTAACACTCTTTCCCTCTTCATCCAAATGTACAGCTGTAAGAACCATTGCATGAGTCATTGCACTTTCTCCCGTCATTAAACGTTGTGCTTTACTCATTCCAAGTTTGATATTGAATCCTAATTCATAATCGATGAGATCAAGATCCATAACTCCGGATTTGGAGTTACTGTATTTACCGACGTCTGAGCCGAAAAATATTGGGAGACCAGCTTTTAACATGGAAATACAAGCAGCTTTCATGACGGGCATGGAAACATTTACATAGGTTATGGGACGACCGCCTACGATATTACCGAGACGATCGACAGTTAGGAGAGTGTTGTATTCATTTCTAGGATCGTTGACTAGTGAGAACATATCGTGGACTGTGGAATTGGTGATTCTGATTGATTTTGGTGTGTTCAATTCCTTAGCGAATTGAATGGGGGTGACTTTCAATTCTTGAGCTTTGCCGTCTTTGTCTAGATATTGCCATGTGAAAGCTGTATCAGAGGCAGGTGGTGGACCCAAAGCAAGAGTTAGGATGAGATGGATTTGGCGAACCATATGCTCTTTTAGACTGTTAAGAGTAGATGCAGATTTTGTAGTAGCTGCAGCGCGTAATTTGAGAGCATCTTCTCGGAGCTTGGTTGTGATGATACTATCGATCACCGAAGATGTTTGGGCGTTGAAGCTATCTGGGTAGAGAACTTGGGGTACGAGACCATATTTATGGACAATGTTGTAAACCCTATATCCAAGTTGTTAGAATTCGAGTGTCAAAAGTTCATGTCATGCAGAGTAAAACCTACATATCCCACTGTCCTCCATCACTGACAGGACTCTCCATCAATCTTTGCACCAATCTCCCATCCAAATCTTCTCCAACTGTATCAAGGATCTGCTCTAAAAACCAATTCGCCTTCTCCAATTTATCCCAAAAGAATAAATAAGCTTGAGATAGTTCGAATTCTTTGAGATTGTGTCTCTTCATCAATGCGACGCGAAAGACATTGGTCGAGGCAAACAACCAACATCGTCCTGATTGCCGCTGATTAGTTATTGGAGCTCCCTCAAAAGGTATTTTGACGGAGAAGATTTGTTGGTCTTGGTTGAGGGTGGTGCGGGATGTGAGGACTGTTCGTGGATCGGCGCTGCTGAGAGCACTAAGAGCTAGACTAGAGAGAGATTGATATTAGTATAATGCAGCTGCAATGCACAGTAATCACACATACCGATTCTTAGGATCACTCAAGAGTTCCTCCTCCCACTTTTCAACTCTCGCAGCACTCAAAGGAGTCCACTGAGCTCGCGAAGTAGCTTGATAAGCAGCACCCTTTTCATTTACATGTATGTAATCATCTTCCTCAGTTTGAAGATGCATATTCTGAATCTTCTCCAGAAGTATGCGTTGGGCTTCTGCGGGAGAAGTGGAACTTGGGGTCGATTGCGATGAACCCATGGTTTATAACCTGTGAATGTTGTGTATGTATGGACGGGGATGGAGATGCGAATAAAGATAGAGATAAGCGCAGATAAGAGCAACCCAAAGAGGATTTGAAGGTTTGGATGATGAGGTTACGAGTGAAGACAAAAGCTGAAAAATAGGAGCAGAACAGATGGTACGTATTCAGGTTGGAATGAATGATTAATTGATTCAATGAAAGGGCTCAGGATGTTGTGATTATCTTATCTGTTGAGCTTATCTTCAGAAGCTATGTGAATGGCGGGGAATATAGGAAAATGGTATCATGTGCAGACAATTCTAGATAAAGAAGGTACTCGAGCCCGTGTTGAGCCATCAAGGTACCCTTAACTTGGCTTGAGTACTTCTTACGAAATCAAAGACTTGAAGATGTCAGACCCCCACTCGTATTTTATACGGCAATTTAAGGTTGATCCCTCGGCGAAAAGTGGGAATCGGACACATCTAATCATCATGGCTGGGGAATTTGATCAAGTAACATTCTTCAACACCACACATTCCTAAGGGTAAACAAACCAGTCACATATTGGAATCCAATTAATCAAAGCGTAAAAAGATAAAGTAATAGACAAGCAGCGTGTTTTCATTCTGGATCTTTTCCTATTACACAATTACAAAGTAGAAAAAGACCGCAGCATCAAGGACTCTCTCTACCACTATGTCAAAACCACCAAAGTAGTATCACCATAGATGGTATCGAGGACCTACTTGAATACTTCGTTAAACTAAAAGAATCCGATAGATCAGATAAAAACCCCGATCGTCCAAATTTCATCCCTCATTAATCAATCTGAATCCATATCTACCCCATCATACGTTTCAAATTTTCCCTCCGAAAATGCACTAAGAAATCATGAAAAGAAAAAGGAAACTCCATCGAGGAAAGGCCAATGGATTATTGCCGGTTGGACGCCATGGTGATTGGTACAGGAAATCTACAGACGGGATCCGTGGACGGTCTTCATGTCAACAGCGATCTCACGACCACCATCGGCAACGACCATGATGCGGATGCTACCACGTCCACCTTCGAAGGCCTCCTTAAGACGGGTCCAGAGGTTGGATTGGTCCAAAACGGGAATGGCTTGCTTGACATCACCGGTCTCGGTCATGGCAACAACTATATTCATATTAGTATGAGGTGCTTGTGAGGAAGACGATAGATAAAACTTACCGGAGTGGTCCTGGAGATCAAGAACACGGTATTGCTTGAAGACTGGTCCCAACATAGTTTGGACGACGACACTTGGGCTTGGGTTGGCGATGAAAGAGGACTCTTCATTCAATTGTCTGGTGAAGAGGTCGACACCCAAGTAACGGTGTTGGCCAGTGGCAGCGGAGGTGGTGATACGGATAACCTGGCAGGGACGTCCTTGGAGCATCAAAAGGTCACCCATACGGATATGGTGGCAAGGGATGGTAACGGTGTTGGCAGGTTGCTTTGGAGCAGCAACGGCTGGGGCGCCGGCTAAATCGAGAGAGTCAATTGGGTCCTGGTTCAAAGTTTTCCCGTGTCCATGGTAGTAACCTCCACGAAGGGAGTGATAATTCCCTGATATTGAATGCTTAGGGTACATGGTGGGGGGTTAGAGAAAAAAACAAACAGGAAGCTTACCTTCATCATCGTAGTAACCCATTTCGAGATTGACTGGTTTGAAAGTTGAAGTGGGTGATTTAGGTGCGGGGGGAGTGTACTTGACGAGTTCTCTTTCACGAACTTCTTCGGTGAAAGTAGATCTGGCTGGTGTGCGAGGTTGCTTGACGCGAACTTCTTCCTCGAGCTTTTCTTCGTGGAAGGTTGATTTGGGTTTGTGAGAGTGAGTTGAACGAGGTGCTGGGACGATAGTAGTCTCAGTTACACGAGTCTCTTCAATGTATCTTGGTTCAGATACACGGGATTTGGGAGGGTCGACGATGACAGTGTCTTCCTTGTAACTTGGTTGGGTTCGGGAACGGTATTGACGTTCAACGAAGTCGATGTTTGTCTCGGTAGGACTCTTTTGAGGAGCAGAGAGTTGAGTATCAACTTCAGATGATTCGTAGTGACGAGGTTGACGTTGACGTTCAAGTTGAAAGTCTACTTCAGAAGATTGACGACGTTGATGATGGTGGTGATGATGTTCACGACGGGGAAGTTCGGTATTAACTTCAGAGTGTTTGTGGTGACGATCACTGTCTCTTTCAAAAGAAGCTTCGAAGTGTCTGTGGTGATGTGGGGTGTTGATATCGAAGGAAGCAGAGTGGTGTTTGTGTTTGTGTTCGGGTCTAAAAGAAGGGTAGAGAAAACAAAAGTGTCAGTTAATGAAGAAAATTAAACGGTGAGCGTTACTGTGTCAACACTAAAAGAAAAAAAAGAAGCCCATGTTATTTTTGGGGTAAGGGGGGTGGCTGGGACTAAACCGAAGATCGTTGGACTGTGCGTCGTAATAATAAAAAACAAGAAAGCTGGCAAATTTGTCTCAGAAGGGACCCAATTAATTGTTAATTGGGTACTGCTTCTTCCGATATGGCCAGATCTTTTATTATTAATGTTGTATAACGAGAAAAGAAAGAAAAATTGGGAATTGGGGTAAAAGTTGGGAAAGGGCCAAAAGAGAGGTGAAAATGGAGGTGAAGGGAAAAAAGTATTGTGGATGTTATTTTTTTTCTCCAGCTGGTCGGTCTGGTATGATGATTTGTGTCTCGTTTGTTTTGATGTAATTTTTAATTGATAGTGGATTTTGTAGAAAGGAGAGTTTTTGAGACTGTAAAAGAAATGGAGTGTTTTTTTGTTTGTTTTTAGTTACTAACCTGCGTTCTTCACGAATATAAACTTCTTCTTCTTTTCGGCTGCTCGGACGGTATTCAGAACGGCGGTCTTCTTCACGGGTGATGTGAACCTCTTCTTCTATAAACTCTTGTCGTTGAGGAGGGGGGGGAAGGTGATG
The DNA here is from genome assembly GCA_004786275.1 of Botryotinia convoluta. NCBI lineage: Eukaryota > Fungi > Ascomycota > Leotiomycetes > Helotiales > Sclerotiniaceae > Botryotinia > Botryotinia convoluta. Next base: position 15,618 of record PQXN01000401.1, read on the forward strand.
TTGTTGTTCGTGTTCGTGTTGATGTTGGTGTTGGTGTTGAGAGTAAAGAGATTGAGCGTCCTCTTCTTGACCTTCCCGTCCGACGCGCTCGTGATGATGTTGTAGAGTGATTTCACCTTCGACGTGAGTCTCGGTGGTATGAATGGGTTGGGCAGCGACGTCGCTTCTATACGACGACGGGAAGATGCTGAAGGGGATCGGTACTCGTGCGTCAAAGTCCAGGTTGACGACCTTTCAATGCGAGAACACTTCTCGAATACCTTTCAGCGTACCGAAAGGATATCACAAGAAGGATCTCTACTTCTTGAGGTAGAAGGAAGAGGGAAGAAAACGTTTACGGGTAACGTTTCTTGACTCGTCTTTCAGATTTCAAAAAATAATTTGAGGTCTTTCAAGATGAACAAAGAATAGCAAGAGTATATCGTTATTGCGAAAGTGCAATGGAGAAAGTAGGCAGGTATGAAGAGTGTGTGTGTACAAAATTGATTGGGGATGCGATTTTGAGGTTGTATTTGTGTTGATGTGGGGTGGGAGGTTTGAAAGAGGGAAAGAAGATGGTGGAGAGAGATTTGCGAAGGGTGAAGGGTGAAGGGTGGTGGGAGGAAGTTTAGAGAAATCAAGGTGGTTGGATATTCAATTTTTCTATCGCTCCAGCCAGCAGGGTCATTCAAATTTAAATTATACCTACTACAGCCATCATGGTTTTTTTTATTCGGTATACCTAGGTCGTATTATTTGTTTGTTTACATTCACTTTATTTTGATATTTTGATATTTTGAATATGATATTATTTATGACTAACTGAATTAAGTAATTACCTAAGAATTACAATCTTGAACGGTTACATTGTAGGAAGCCGAGTTACAATGCAGAAAGTGATGAAAAGTGGTAGGGAAGACGGTCTGCTTTTATGATTGATGGGGGGAGTGGATGGACAAGGTGATAGGCAAGGTGATGGATGATGGATGGATGATGAATGGAAGGGTGATGAGAGTGACATATGTGTGTGATGGATGAGAAGACGGAAATAAGACATGACCAAATTATAATCGTTGTATAGTCTTTTTTTGAGCTACTCGACCACTCGACCACTCGACCACCTGCCTAGTGATTTCAATCCAATAATTCCATCGATTGAATGATAGCTACCCCAGAGTGTCAAAACATCAATCAATATTGACCAAAACATAGCCCAAATAGGATGCGATGTAAACAAACCACTCAACTACCTAGATACTACTCTGTACACTACTGTTTGATCTATCCCCGACTATTGACTTTCCGAGGTCCTTACCAATATCATGCTCAAAGCATATCATCGGCAATTTCATTTATCTATATTTGTGGCGTCGACTAGATCTCCAACTCCAAGGCTTCACATGAAATTTGTTTGGTTCTGCTGTAATCGGCCTCGTCTTCATCTGCTCTTGTCCTTCCATCTGGATAGCTCCCCACTATTCCCTGACTCCACTTTCCTTCTCGATATGGTATGAAGCATCAGTGGATCTTCGTGTTCATGTGTTCTCGGCCCCCAGCCATCGCAACATTTTACTTTCCCGTGTAAGTTTCCGATAGAAGACATGCTCCGGTTGGATATCCTTTCGAATCTCTACAAATGAAAACAAACGACAATCAATCAATGCTCCCAAACAGGAATCTAGGTAGCCTCACAATTGGCCGTCTTCAACAGACCATGTCGAATATGGATAAGTGTAAGTGTGGACGCTGTAAGAAATAAATTCAATTTCCTTAAGCTTCAGCTCCTCACATTTGAGAGACCCCTGACGTTGACTCGTATCGTGGAACGAATTCATTGGATGATAGGATAAGATCGATGGAGGAGTGTAACTTGTAAGCTCAGCATAGCTCTACCCGAGCTTCACATGGAAAAGAAGTCGAATCAAATATCAGTACTCTGCAGAAAGAACAATGTGTACATCTAGAGCTTCATAAATCAATCAATTGAATTTTGATAGGTTCAATTAATTATATGAAGGTAGCTACACTTGTCAGCTTTCAAAAACATGTCATCTCGAAAACAATTGACACGAATTGATAAGAAGAAAACACGCAATCTGTTTCATTTGATGATCATGTTGATGATCTGGTTGATGATGAAAAAAGCTTTCTTCACTTGCTTGTCTTTGCACCTCGGTTCTCCTCTTTTTTTCCCTCACACTTCAAGTGACACTGACTTTACGAAGTACACCCTTCAACTTCACACTACCCAAGCTTCAAATATTAGTCAAGGAAGGGGTCTTTCCGTTGATATGAGACGCTAATCCTATTGGTTGTCATAGCAAACCCTGCTAAGATTTCTAGACCCTTGTTCGAACTCATTTTAATTTCCCAGCCTTTTTTTCAGACACTGCGCCGCTTCCGACTCCCGTCCGAGATTAGTTTATCCATTAGCGCCAAAAGTTACCTCATTCTCCGCAAAGCCTTGGCAAAACTTGAGAAACCTTTGATGTGTTTTCTGTGAGCCAGCCAGCGGAAGTTTCGAAGTGGAACTGCTGAAAATGCTCATTTCATTCTTTTGCTTCTATTGCGACCGAGCGTAATCTCCAGCCATTCTTTTCTTCGTCAGCTCTGCCATCAATTGACACGTACCGAAACTTCAAAACTCAGGAGGTGGCAGGAAAGTCTCCATAAGTCGTCGTCTTGTCCGGCAATTGAAAGAAGGCAGTGCAGGTCTGCATTAGTTCTTTCTCCCTCCTCTCAATTTCCTTTTTTTCGTCTTTCTTCATCAATAAAAAACAGCGGCGTAGCAGCTTGCAACCCCAACCCCGCCCTTTTCAAAGACTGGTTCGGTCTGAATATGCAATACAAGCTGGGGCTGTCACCATACCATAGCTTCATCTGCACGTATTCGTTTTGCTATCCACAGCCATCTCTATTTTACTCACCGTGTTAAGATCCGTCACCGTTCGTGGCAATATATCTCACTGCCACAATCATGTTACCCAGCGTGCGGTACCACTATTTGTTGACCGAGCCGCAAGAGCTGCACGATGTCGGAGAGATACCCGAAAGGTCCATAAAACACGTCGTCGTACCTTGCTCGGCGTGGCGGTGGAGTACTCTTGAGACCCGTTCTTGGAGAGACTTCATCACTGACGCATTTGTCTTTGCTGTGAAAACAACTCAGAGGGAGCTTTTGTTTGATAATTAAACAGAGGCATGTTGACATCACCAAATGAAACGTTGTTTACTTTGCTATCATCATGTTGGACCTACACATTTGTGTGGGTTTACATTAACTAACATGCCAGTTATCATAGCGGCCAGCAACGTATCAAAATATACGTTCGCAAAATTCTATCAAAATCCATGGTAATCTCCCCAACTGACCACGTTGACGTACTCTTGAGCTGGGCAATATCACGGAGTCTTACGTCTCTGTATACATGGCCATTCAGGGGACAGAACAAATCTATAAATTGGAGAAAGTCAAAAAGTGTTCACGTGGTTGTTTCTGGGGATGCTCAGGATGCACAAAACAACCTCATTAGCTTTGGTTGCATAAGAGAAAGTTCCAGCAAGGCTTTTTAAGACCAGAGTCATCTAACGCTGCCATTCCAGGAGCTTTGAAAGTCCGATCGTCAACTCCGATGCCTGGGCCGTTAAATACGTTCATGTCATGTTATTGAAGGTTTTACTGGACGACTGACATGTCATTCTCTACCTGTCATTTCAACATTTACTCCGCTCTTGCTTTGGTCAGCAATGATTTTGCTATAAGTTGCAATCCTTTTCATTTTGAACCTTCTACCTTTCAAGGTAATTGATCTTAGGGTGGTTCGACCTTTCACCAAGAGCAAAGAGCAAATCACTGTCGGGAGTCGTTTTTGTAACAATATTGTTGCCAACACGATTGGAAGAGTACGCTCGTTGCTATGCCCTGTTTTGTTCGGGACTCATCTTGTCTCGTTGGGTTTATAACTCGAGAGTATGGGTTCAATTAACCCAATCAGTTTGGCTGCTTCGTTAGACGTGTCTATCCAGAGTGTGGCGGCTCAGCTAGTTACACAACATGATTCGTGAGGCTATACTCATGTATCCTATCGATAGAGTATGCGAAAATCCAGGCTATCTTACATCTTATCTTACCTTTCGCCAACCTTCGCAGGAAACAAGATTTTCAGGAACAGCCCTTCTCATTCTAGTTCTTAATTCTTTGATCAGTGTCTGCTAACAGCAGTATCGTTTTTCTTTTAACACAATCACAGATACTTTGTTTGAATCTTGCGCAATTAGTATTGTTTAGCTGTTGATGATACTTCGTTTTCTGATCTCCGACAAGGCTCAAAGGGGGACCACCAAGATGGACCCAGTCAGCGTTCTCGGGCTTACAGCCAGCATCATTGCTTGTGTTCAATTAGCCCAGGCTTTGTCGAAGAAAGTTGGACCGTCTGAACACAATCGAACTGATCTAGAGCGTATGCTAAAGACATTGCGGAGATTCCTTGCCTCATATCAAGGTTTGAAGAATATAGCTGCGATTGATGAAAGTGAAGGGCGATTCTGCCTCGTTGAGCAAGCTGAACAGCCCTGGAAAGAATGTCAGGAAATTATCAACGAAGTCCAACAAAGATTAGAGGAGAACTTGTTTCATCGATGGGTTAGAGGGAGTTCTTGGGACAGGAAAATCAAGAAATGTTTGTCAACCTTTGATGATGTCAGAGAGCAGTTTGATATTGCAATTCAGTCTGATCAACTGTACGCGGTCTAGATTACTTGTTGGAAATTGAAGCTGTGCTAAGTATTACTACAGACAAATCATTGCAGCAGTCAAGAAGTACGTCCAGCAGGCTCTATGTGACACTCGAGATATCAAGAAAAATGCGCAGAGAATTCAAGACCATATCCAAGACCTTAAAGACGATGCTCGCGACGTTAGACATGATATCAGTTTTTATAATCAGAGCATCGATACAAATCATACAAACATCGTCCAGCATACTCGAGAAGTCAAGGATAGCATGCAAGATATAAAATGCACAATCACTCAGCAAAGTTTAGATTTCGAATCTAAAGAAAAGATAAAAGCCCTGGGTAAATAACCTATACATAACTCCTAGAAATTACTGATCAGTGACAACAGAATCTAAGAAAAAGGAGGTTCTCTAGTGGTTGTTGACCGCAGACCCGAAAACAAACCATGACTTGGCGCGAAGACGCTTTGAACCTGGCACCGGGTCATGGTTTCTTCAAAGCAATGAATACCGCAGTTGGAAGACGAGCGATAATTCCTTCCTTTGGGTTCAGGATCTATCAGGCTGCGGTAAAACGATTCTGTGGTGTGGGCAGCCCTCCATCACCATTAAGAAATTTATGCTCGCGTGCTAATAGACATACAGCTCAACAGTTGTTCAGGATATGACCGATTATTGTGCCAATAATTCTGACTGTTTCATCGTTACTACTTCTCTTTCGATGAAACTGAAAAACAAAATGCCAATGATTTACTACGCTCAATTCTCATACAACTCCTCGTCAAATATGACTCCGCGCTCGATGATGCTTTAGCCATCTACAAAGACATTCAATTCATCGTTCCGCAATTAGAGACGCTAAAAGCCATGCTAAAAGCCATATTGTCGATTCCTGGAATCTTTTACCTAATCCTAGAGGTTACGAACTCGGTAATCGGCAGGTTGTCTGCGAATTACTGCGAGAGGTGTCCTCATGGGCCTACAAAAGTTTACATCTATTTATGACCAGTCGGAAGGAAGCGGACATCAAAGAAATTATAGATGAGATACCCAAACTCTCAACTTTTCTTATCAGAAATGAAAATATCAACTCGGACACACGCCAATACGTCAAAACGCAGTTGGAAAACGACACAAAATTAAGAAAGTGGTCACCTGAGATTAAGACTGACATAGCAATGACATTGGGAGATAGTGCTAATGGAATGTGAGTTTTTATCCCCTAGACAGTCCTATCTGTTCTAGAATCTTACTTTGTGGTCGGTTCCTGTGGGTGACCTGTCAGCTCGATGCCCTAAAAAGGAGCCCCACTCCAGCTATGTTACGACAGACTCTAAAGAGCCTACCTCGAACTCTACATGCTACATACGAAAGGATGCTTTCAAATATCCATGAAGATTACACAGACATAGTCGTTGCTGCACTGAAGTGGCTGGTGATTTGTCACGAAAAACTAACGATCCATGAATTAGCTGAAGCTGTAGCGGCTGGAATCGATTCGAAATCTTCATTCAATATTGACAATCGATTTAGGAATCCAGGCGACCTGCTTGAAATTCTAGGGAGTGTGGTTACCCTTAACACCGGTTATAGTAAAGCACGGGTGTAGGATGGCCCTTGGGAAACCCCTCTCCCTGACAGCAAATATGTACAATTGTCTCACTTCTCAGTTCGCGAGTATCTGACATCGACTTATCTAAATGTTACATATATGAATGGCTTTGGTGAACCCTCTCTACACCTACTCGCTCTTGACTGCTGCCTAAATTACATCAATTGGCTCGCTGCACAAAACAATCGTGAATTTATATGGGAGTATCCTTTTGTCCACTGGCGATCTCACGCTAGGAGTTGTTCGGATCGAAAAGACATGGGAATAGCGGGATACATTGTTCATTTTCTGGGCTCGTGGCAATGGAGAGAAACCTGGCTTCGCAGACGAAGCTATTATAGTTCTCTTCGATTTAATATTACGAATACTGAGTGGAAGAATGGGAATGATCTTGGTACAACGATATATTACGCAAGTTCATTGAAGCTGGAACATGTGGAAAAACTCCTCGTCGATGAATATAACGCGACTGTAGATGGGCCTTTAGAACTTGGAGAATGTCCTCCTCTCTCCGTTGCTACCCATTTTGAGAACGCGGCACTTGTGCGCCACTTTAATCATGGACTTGAACATGGAAGCTGTCAAATTGCCTTGAAGCTTACGATAAAAAAAAGGTGGTAGCTTTTTACTGATGGTTCTCATAGAAATCCTAAGCTTAGGTGGGGAAAGTGACCTCGTGCCGGAAGCCACTATCCTCGATTATCTACAGCTGATCACAAATAGATGCGATTTACCACTAAAAGACGATATTCGTTTCTGGTGGAAACCTTTCTCTTATGCGCTTTTACATCCTGACCAGGAAACGTCGGCGTTCTTTGTCAGGAGTGAACTTGGAATACAGTCGGAATGGCCCATGATGCTCAAAAGATCTCCCTACCGAATGGAAGAGGCTCTACTTGCTGTTGCTATAAGCATGGATTCAATGGAAAGATTCCAACTTCTCTTGGACTATATGCAAGGGTTCCATTGCCCTGATGAGTACCATCTCCTTCCAGTCCTGGCGGCTTTTGCACAATGTGATAAGGAAGCAAAACTTCGGTTCCTTGTAGAGCGAGCGGCGACTTTGGGTCTTACCGAAACAGGTATATTCCAGAATGTCATGTGGAAAGTATTTCAGAGACAAGACGAGGATGTTCTAAAACTTCTTCTCGACCTTGGTATGCACCCTGATCTCCCTTATTTTGACCCGAGGTATTTTGAAATAGACAGTAAAAAAAGTCCTCTTCAGCAAGCAGTGTTCAGGAGATGGAGAACCGGCATATCCATATTGATAGAAGGAGGGGGGGCAGATGTGAATTATTGTGCACCTGATCTATCTGGTCTTCCAACAGTCTCTCGTTATAGCCCCTTGAAAGTCTTGATGGACGACATAGAATGCTTCTATATACCGCCTGCTTACGATAGTAGCGAGAATGATCACTTGATTGAAGAGCTTCTTGTAACTGGAGGAGCTAGAATATGTGAATACGACCGGAAAGTATTTTCTAATAGGTCTACCGACGGGGGTGTATCCGAAGGTTCAGAAATTGAAATAGCACTTTTCATCTCATCTTCATCTGATTTGAATCTGGAAATGAATTTCGATGTCGAGAGCACCGCTGCTGCTGGCGCTCAATTTCCCGCAGATCACATGATCAATTATATACGGGAAAGAAGTCAAGTCTTCTTTGACACTGTTTAAGCTGCTGCAAACATTGTCAGGGTTTCAGTCTCCAAATCTAAGGCTACTGCAAGAAATACATAGCATTGTGGTTGTAGTTGGAGCGCATCCAGGCGATCAAATCAAAAAATCCTACCGCTTTCACATTCAAGACAAGGAATCGTTACCTCAGGTCGACTTTGAGGCCGGACATCACCCAACTTACCGAGCCACTATTTACTCTCAAACTTTACTTATTTACCGAGTATAAAGTTGCGGAGTCAAGAATTCTCGCCGGTCAACTTAGAAACATATCGAAGGCCAGCTCAGGGCCTATTCCAACAATCAACCCAGAGGATTCGAGACGCAGGATTGATGGGTTATATTCAGGCGGCCAAATCGTTTCAATGTTGGAGAAATATTATTTAACTTCTTGTATGCCAATTATCCATTGTAATTTTGCTCTGATTTCTATCCCTTCGTTTGCATTTAGAAAAGAGACTTTTTTTTCCTAATCTCTAAATTGAAGTTACTTATTCGTGTTTCTCGATTCAATCTACCCATTCTCTAGACAATCCAACAAATAGGAGATTAATATATCAAAAGCTCCAATATGACAATATCAGAAAATTCAACCATGGTGCAAAGATGCGAAGAAATCCGTGCTCTTCTCGCTTTCGAAAGACCGTTAGTGTCTCCATTCCCCATTTTCCATATCTCATTGTTGTTCGAATTCTAATCTTCAAACATAGAGCAAATCCTGAAACCAATGAAATAGAATGGCAATCCTTTCTTCACAAACGCCACAATGTATATACCAAATTCCCATATGATAGTGATGATGAGGATGAAGATGCGAAAACTCAGAAACGGCAATCATATTTTAACTCGAATACGAAACCAGAAAGTAACTCATTCTTACGATTGACCGAAGCACTTCCATCGTCTCAAGTCAAACCTAAAACCGCTAAAATGGCACATTTATCTTCTGAAGATACAGAAACAGAAACAATCAATACCCGTCTACATACCACTCTTATGCAATCTTCCCTCCCAATCGACACACTCCAATCGTGCTTTAACTCCGAACTCGCATTGTTAACATCTCAATACTCGGGGTTGTCTTCGAATTCATCGCGGAGAAAAAATGGAGGGAAAGTACCACTGCATGTTGATACCCATGAATTAATCGGTGATACGTTATCTCTTTGTGCTTTCTTCCTCACATTCCCGAAACTCGAATGTCAGGGGATGGAATTTGCGGAGGTGTTGAAAAATGCTTTTTGGTTCGTCTCTTTACCCTTATCTCATCCCCCCCCTAAACCCACAAACTAACCCCCCCAGGCTATCCCACACCACCACCTCCTCTCCCCTCTTCTAACTCTTCTCTCTTCGTCTTCTATCCCTCACCCTCCATCTCTTCCATCCAATGGGGTTACCCGGTACACCGGCAACGCCAGCACCGGATAGCATATTGCATTCGCAGTATCATATTGATTTGTATGAGAAAGCGGGGGATGTTTTTGAGGAGGTGGGGATGCGGGGGGTGGCTTTGTGTTGGGG